>LGRX02025321.1:0-41249 GCA_001247695.2 Cymbomonas tetramitiformis | reverse complement strand
TCACCATACCCTAAACTGTATGACAGCTGATGACACGAGACATGCAAATCCGCCTAACCCTACACCCCTAGCCTAAACGGACCCCCCCGGGAGCTCACGAAGCCCCCTACACCCATCCTTATACCCACATGTTCACCACGGCCTGCACTTTAAGCCAATGCCATGCATCATGTGCCAATTTCCCGGCCTCGGTCACCATACCCTAAACTGCATGACAGCTGATGACACGAGACATGCAAATCCGCCTAACCCTACACCCCTAGCCTAAACGGACCCCCCCGGGAGCTCACGAAGCCCCCGACACCCATCCTTATACCCACATGTTCACCACGGCCTGCACTTTAAGCCAATGCCATGCATCATGTGCCAATTTCCCGGCCTCGGTCACCATACCCTAAACTGTATGACAGCTGATGACACGAGACATGCAAATCCACCTAACCCTACACCCCTAGCCTAAACGGACCCCCCCGGGAGCTCACGAAGCCCCCTACACCCATCCTTATACCCACATGTTCACCAGGCCTGCACTTTAAGCCAATGCCATGCATCATGTGCCAATTTCCCGGCCTCGGTCACCATACCCTAAACTGTATGACAGCTGATGACACGAGACATGCAAATCCGCCTAACCCTACACCCCTAGCCTAAACGGACCCCCCCGGGAGCTCACGAAGCCCCCTACACCCATCCTTATACCCACATGTTCACCACGGCCTGCACTTTAAGCCAGTGCCATGCATCATGTGCCAATTTCCCGGCCTTGGTCACCATACCCTAAACTGTATGACACGTGTAGTGACACTGTGGCACGTGCGCGCGCTTCTCGGGTTGCACCTCGGCCATGCGTGCCACACTACACACACAACACACAAGCATAAACACAAACAAGTTGGGGTGTTACCTTTTGCAACGCTTCCTTGTAAGTGGTCAAGTTCGTTCTTGATGGTGGGGAGTGGGGTTGTAGGTTTTGTGCAAATTTATGCATGATGTTAGCATGGCCCGATCTTGTGGCGGCCGGTGTCGCGGTGGACGGTTGGTTGGTTGGTGACGGTTTCTTGGGACCCATTGTCTCTACCTGAGTGAGCAAAAGGGCAATGGGGAAATAAGAATTAGCAAGAAGCATCCTAGCAAGTTACTTGAAGAATTGTAGCTCTCCTAGCGAGTTCAAGCGCTTGAAGTCGCTTGAAGAATTGTAGGTAAAGGGAAGGGGGAAGGCATGGTTAGATTAGAAGGGGAAGAAGGTGGTAGAATGAATAGAAGAAGCGAAAAGGATCAATTGAGAAATATGCGTAAGATAGAAAGCTTGCATGCCTTTGGAGGTGGCGCTCTCCTAGCAAGTTCAAGCGCTTGAAGTCGCTTGAAGAATTGTAGGTGAAGGGAAGGGGGAAGGCATGGTTAGATTAGAAGGGGAAGAAGGTGGTAGAATGAAGAGGAGAAGCCAAAAGGATCCATTGAAAAATATGTGTAAGGTAGAAAGCTTGCATGCCTTTGGAGGTGGCGCTCTCCTAGCAAGTTCAAGCGCTTGAAGTCGCTTGAAGAATTGTAGGTGAAGGGAAGGGGGAAGGCATGGTTAGTTTAGAAGGGGAAGAAGGTGGTAGAATGAAGAGAAGAAGCCAAAAGGATCCATTGAAAAATATGTGTAAGGTAGAAAGCTTGCATGCCTTTGGAGGTGGCGCTCTCCTAGCAAGTTCAAGCGCTTGAAGTCGCTTGAAGAATTGTAGGTGAAGGGAAGGGGGAAGGCATGGTTAGATTAGAAGGGGAAGAAGGTGGTAGAATGAAGAGAAGAAGCCAAAAGGATCCATTGAAAAATATGTGTAAGGTAGAAAGCTTGCATGCCTTTGGAGGTGGCGCTCTCCTAGCGACTTCTAGCGCTTGAAGTCGCTTGAAGAATTGTAGATGAAGGGAAGGGGGAAGGCATGGTTAGATTAGAAGGGGAAGAAGGTGGTAGAATGAAGAGGAGAAGCCAAAAGGATCCATTGGAAAATATGCGAAAGGTAGAAAGCTTGCATGCCTTTGGAGGTGGCGCTCTCCTAGCAAGTTCAAGCGCTTGAAGTCGCTTGAAGAATTGTAGGTGAAGGGAAGGGGAAAGGCATGGTTAGATTAGAAGGGGAAGAAGGTGGTAGAATGAAGAGAAGAAGCCAAAAGGATCCATTGAAAAATATGCGTAAGGTAGAAAGCTTGCATGCCTTTGGAGGTGGTGCTCTCCTAGCAAATACAAGCGCTTGAAGAAGATGGCAAAACCATGATGAAGAATAGGGATAAGGCATGGTTAGATTAGAAGGGAAATAAGGTGGGAGATAGAAAAGGAAAAGAGACAAGGATCAATTGAAAAATATGCGTAACTTTTGGAGGTGGCGCTCTCTTAGCTTCTACAAGCGCATTACAAGCGCTTGAAGAGTACATAAAGGGGAGAAGGCACGCAAAGGGAAGGGGGAAGACATGGAAAGAAGGTAGTCGCAAACAAAACAAAATTGAACATCAAGGCACAGATCGATCGAACAAAATGCAAACAAGAGCAAAAGGTGAAGGATCGAAGAAGGCGAAGGCGTAAGCGCGATGGCCTCCAATAGAATACGCCACTATAGTAGGCCTCCAATAGAACACGCCATAGTGGGTCAATCTCGTAGAGCCGCAGAGTACTCACTTTGATAACATGAATGCAAACTAAAATGTGAAAGGAAACTCACCACACTAGGCTTCAAGCGCTTGAAAAACGTTGTTGGGTTTTTTTGGGAAGATAATTGAAACTTGGAATTGACAACAAAAATTAATACAAGCGGTCTAAAGAACAGATCCACCACTGAGAAGGCATTAATCGGCATCTACCATATATAAGCCATATATATTTCATATTGGGGGAGAAAATCGCAGACTTAAGTTCAAGCGCTTGAAAAACGAACGTAAGTGCCCCCCCCCTTTCCCGGACATACAGTGAGGCAGTGGTCGCGGAGCGGAAACTGTTCTCAGCTATGGCACCGGTCGCAGCGGATACAGTAGAAGCGAAGCAGATGGACGAGGCGTCCGAGGAGATCAGTGATGCTACAGTGTCGGGAGCTGAACCGCGAGTTGCAGCAGTGGTCGTGGCGCTGGGCAGCACGCAGAAGCTGCGGGGTTTCCCAGTGAAAACCCCAGAGGAGTTCGAAGCAGAGGCTCAGGTCCCACCAGCCGCGGCTGCGGACACGCTGGATCGCAAGGTGCACCTGATGAGCAACCTGCTGAAGGGTACTCGCAACGCACTCAGCCGAGTCATAGCGCACTTGGCAGTCGAAGGCAGGGTGAGCCTCCCCCGGGATGGTGACGTGGTGAGGGAAGTGGCTAGTGCAGGCAAGCTTCCTGGGGAGCTTGCGTCAGCCTTGGCGGACCTAAACATCGACAAGGACTCGCTGCTGCTTGATGAGGATGAGGATGAGGAACCTCCCTGTCTGGTGTCAGATGACGAGGATTTCGACGACGAGGAGGACATACCCCTCGACGAGATGCCACCCGGAGTGGTGGACCAGCGCAAGGGTTCACAGCCCATCTCCGCATGCTTCGCCAGCAGGCATGGAGTGGAGGTACACGACGACGGGCAAGGACAAGTGCACGCGGGGAAGATGGAGTCCCACGCGTACGAGCTGCTCAAGGAAAGGATGCTGAGTGGGCTCACCGAAGAGCACATCAAGGCCATGGCGCAGGTACAGCCCGTGTGCAAGCTGCTCAACCAGTGTCTGGCGCAGGGCATGGCGCTGGTCGCCTCGGGAGGGCTACTCATGCTGTACAAGGTCATCCTCATGGACACGGGAGCCAACTGCAACATCATCACGATCAAAACGGTGAAGCAGTTGGGCCTCACAATCTTCGAAACTGGCACTGGCTCGAGGGTCACTCGGTGTGATGGCAGCCCGGCGCAATTCAGCCAGTATTGCTACGTGGACGTGGTTCTGGCAGCGGGCACACCACATCAGACACTGCATAGGCTTCATGCATTCGTGTCCTACGCCGAGGGCAACAGTTGGGACTTCTTGGTGGGCACGGGGCCCATGAAGAATGTGTTGAAGCTGACCATCGATCTCTACAGAGGGGTGGCTTCCTCGGAGGCAGCCATCGCCTTGGGCATGAAGGAGAAGGTCACTCTCCCGTTGATTGAGTTGACGCCTCCAGCAGACCCTCGGCAGAAGATTGACGAGGACCCCAGGGTGTGCCTGGCTACAGAGATCTTCTCCAAAGAAGGTGGCGGGTGGGGCATTCAGACAGGAGGCCCTGAAGAACCACTACACGCGGCAGTAGCCGAGCGAGACATGCACGGGGAGGACACAAGCCTGCAGGCTGGCGATGGGGCCTCCACGGTGCTTGAGGACGAGATGCTCGTCCCGCGTCTTGCCGAAGAGTACGATGAAGCTTATCCAGAGCTCGCAAGTTTGCAGATCGCACGTTCGGAAGCCTGCCAGAATGGGTTTACGCTGAGGCCCTGGCAGGGCAGTGCAGTGAAGGCCTGGCCAGACACGGACAACAACGCTGGGGAAGGCAGCTGGGGAGAACAGAGGCTCTTTCTAGACAAGGGCAACATTGGCGGGCTGTGCTACCTGTATCCTGAGGACCAACAGGATCATGGCCTCGGGGGGGCGCATGCCAATGTGTTGTTTGCCCGCTGCAGCGAGGAGAAGGTGGTCTTGAAGTCCAGGTTGCAATGGCCCGACTTCACTTCGGTGGACCAAAAGTGGGACGTGGGTTGCCAACAGTTCACTAACACCCGCTTCTCACGGGTACCCGACGGCAGCAACCACGAGCATTGGGCGGTGCGTCCAGACTGCGATGTACTGGAAGAGAGGGGCTGGAGAACCCTTGCGAGGTTTCAGAATGCAGTCAACAAGTTCCACACCAATCCCGCTGGTGATGTCAAGGGGGCCATTATGTGGGACATGCTCAGATGTGAGTTCTGTGTCGTGACGGATGCCTACATGGACATCTTGGAACTGTTGAAGGCCACAGTGGATCACGTCGAATCTGACGGGGCAACGAGTGAGCTGAATGACTTGCAAGTTCCCCACCACTACGAGAGCTGGGGCTGCTGGCTGTTTCAAGCACTCAAGTATGTGGAGGCCCTGGACATGGGTAAGCTGAGAAGGCAACTTCACAGGCAATGGAAGGAGGTTGCCAGCGGTCAACAACGAGCCCCTGCTTTACAGTTGGCTGATTTGGGGAGGGCGTGCAAGAGGAAGTTCTACCCAGTGACAGATGGTGAAGGAGGGGACGGCGAGATATTCACCTGCCACCACGCAGCTTCGGAATATGTCCAGCTGGGAGAAGGGCGCAAGGTGCTGAAGGCCTGCGCCACCAGAGAAGAAGCACTATACGCTCTGGATCACTCTGGACAACGCAGGCCTCCACCACCCAGAGTGCGAGGCGGGGTGTTCGAGCGCAACGCACACCTGAAGGGTGCTGCTGGGCCATCTGGGCATGCTGAAGTGCTTCTGAGCGACGCTACCGCAGCCACTGGTGCCCCAACGGTTACTCCCAGGCCTGTGCCTGCTAGGGAGCCGTTACCATTGCCGCACCATGGCCCGCCTCCTGGCACGCAACCTAATCCAAACGATCAGCTGCCTTCGGGACCATTTGACCCACAGGTTGGCCCGCACCGTTACCAGCGTCACCTGGATCCAGAGGAGGACACCACCAGCCTAGATGCCAGGCCGGGGAGCTATTGGCTGGATGGTGACGAGATGCTCCAGGTTCTCAACAAGTCCTACCAAACCACGTTCTTGGTGAGGTATATCAGGACACAAAGAGAGGACTCCTCGTGGCGGCTGCAGTACCTACTAGGTGAGTGCAACAAAACCAGGGGTGCAGACTTGGAGACATTGAGCACGAAGCAGAAACATCGATCGCCACCTCAGTGCACTGTGGAAACATGAACCTCGGTATCCCACTGGGGGGACAGATGTCCGCACAGGACATGCTTGGACAGTCACCAGGACTGCGTGGAGCCCTCCAAGCCCACTACCGGGACGTGGAGGACAGATCCGAGTTGATCAACCGCACGCTGTGCCACCTCCACACTGGGGCCGCAGCGGGCACACTACACATGCTGCTCAGACGTGCCAGTGCTCAGTCCAAGGCGGTCTACTACCTGTTCGAGGACCAAGTGTACCACAGGGAGGTGACTCCCATGCTCATTTTCACGCCGGAGTACCTGGCAGACCCGTGCCGGAAGTTCGACAGGACAGCGTGGATGTCTCTCGGCTTCGTGGCTGCTATGCACCGTGACGCTCTCGCCGCGCTGCAACACCGCCTGGAGGCATTGGGGCCAATACTTCCAGTGCACAGGATGGTTCCACTGCTAGCTCAAGCAGCTTCTCTCCAGCTGGACGAACCACCAGCAGAGGCTACGCCTGGTGGCAGGGTAGTCACCGGCATGGTGGAAGCTGATGTGACCGAGCGTGACGACGGAACGACTCCCGTGTCGCCGCCGTATTCCCCCACATCACCTTTGCCGATCAGAGACGAAGGTGACAGCAACCTGGGGGACGTCCGCAACGTCTTGCCGCAGCACTCTGCGTAGGACCAGCGAGAGGTGGAGGAAGGGGAGATGGAACACTCAGGAGAGTGGTCCCCGTCGCGTGATGCCATGGCTGGGCCATCTGGCGAGGGGGGCCTTCGCTGGCAGCAACGAAGGCCACTGTCGCCAATCCCTGCATGTGACTGGCAGATGCCACTCTCGCCAGAATGCAACCTGCATGTTCGACCCGTATATGTAGTTGATGACACTCAGCTCGCCCTGTCGTACGAGGCACTCAGTGATGACGAAGTTTCTCGCTACCAGCTTTCAGCCTCACCATCGGCAACATCTTTCGACCGCGCGATGGAAAGGGCTGGCGTACGACCAGAGGATGAGCTGGACGACGAACGCTTGGACGCCTTGGTGGACGCTTACATCGCTGGCACACCTCAGCCGAGCAGCGGCACCGTGCCCCTCAGCAACAACACGCATGGCCACACAGACAGCGCCAGAACCGAAGCAGTTGCACCTGCTGGGGACATCACTTCCAGGCCGCGTTCCCCAGTGGTGGGGTCCAGACGTGTCAGGTCCCCAAGCCGCGGCTCACCACCTGAGCAGCCACGCAGCACACGGCCTTTTGTGAGGGGCGCGTCGGGCGCAGCGCCCGGGCGCGCCCACCACTGAGACGCTGCAGCCCCGTGCGGGGCACACCAGCCAACTGGCTGGTATGGTGGCAGGTCTTGTGCCTGTTCGCAGGGATGGGATACACCCTGTGGCACAAACCCGAGGTGCCGCACTATTTCGCGATCGCCATATGGGCTCTGCTGGAGTTCATGCGGCATCTATGCTTCTACAGCTTCGAGCGCCTGTGGTATTCGTGCTGGATGAGGCGCAACATGGCTCGCGCACTATGGTCACGGGAGGCAGCGGAGCAATGGTTGAGCGGCACGTGCCCCCGCACACCGCTCACAGGAGGGCTTCTTGGGCACGCACTGCTTGCGCTTTCGTGGTGGTGTTCGCTTCTGGGAGCTCGGCATGCGCTGAGAGGGGACTATGTGGCACAGGTTATCAGGGCCCATTTTACACCTCTAACGAGGATACGAGGTAAAATTTTCGGAATATCGTCGTTTTTTCCTATATGTTTTTGTGGAACCCATCAAAACGACTCGTTGATATCTTGCTGATTTGTCCAGTTTCACAAGGGAAATTCTCCTTTGTATTCATGATGTTTTTGTGGAAGGGTCGAGGTGTTGAACCATTGAACCGTACAACTTTGGGCAGTCAGTTGTAGATGGCGCTCTAACAAGATGGGGGGTTCATTGGCTGTATCCTACAGCGAAATTGGGGCCGTAACGGGCGCGGGGGCGGTGGGGAGGGGCAATGGCGGGGTGCGCGCAGGCTGACGACTTCTATGCGGCAGCCAAGTGCTGCATCGCGAGCTACTTTCAAGACGTGCGGTTTTTCGACCTGTACGGCCCCCCGGAGTTGCTGGAGGGGCAGGTGGTCTACTACGTGCCTATGCCCAGTCCCCAGGATGAGTACGACATCGCGGCTCAGGGCTGGTTCTGGGGCATCCTTTCCGCCTTCGTCATCCTGTGTGCGCTCACCGCTGCCGTCATCCAGTTTAATAAGCACCGTGCCCGCACTCTGCTACAGGTGCGTGTCCCTCCCACCTCCCATCTGCTACTTTGCACCGAGCTGCCATCCAGGCACGCGCCCAGCTAGGAACCACCTGGTGGCTTCTACAGCTCTCTCCGAGGACCCACCCTAAGTATGGCCGGCCCGCACATCTCTCCTTACATTTCTGGTGCTTTCGGTGAGCTTGCCTAAGGATGGTCGTAGTGGAGGTGGTTGCTGCTCTGTGACGGTGGGAGATGCCTCATGCAGGTGGAGGTGGCAGACCCCTTCGACCCGGGCGCACCCGAGAAGCACGCGCTGGTCCCAGTTGGAGCTGTCACCTCTAATCTTGGTGGTGGCCGCGTCGTACCTCTCGACGACACCTCAGCGCCCCCCGCCACGCCCCCTGCACGGCCACCACCCTCCACGCTCTCGGCTTCTGATGCGCCCGCTCCCCGGACACCGGACTACACCTCTGTGGCGGGTGGGCCCGTGGCCGAGTCGGTGCAACGGGGCGATGAAACGCCCCCGGCCTCTCTGCGGCTGCCTCCCTTGCTTGTGCATGGCGCAGTATCTTTAGAGGAAGGAAACCGCGGAATTGTAAATATGCCCGTGCCTGGGTGGAGCGCGGAGATCAGCGCCCCGAACGATCCTTCAGCAAGATGAGGTACATGCAAGGCCGCAGGGGAGGTAGATGGGCGACATCATTAATTTTATAGATACCAATAGCATTTTCGGTGTCCTGGGCTGTACAGTGAAATGTTCGCCACCCAAGGGATCTGACATCTCGACAAGGTCATCAGAGGAGCGGCATTCCTTGAAAGAATAGCCTTATGAAGACAAAACTCTTGCCCGCATACTTCTGTCTATGTGAGCATGGGTCATACAGTGAGAAATAATGTGCACGTGTATATTGTAAATGATAGCATCCCTGCTATGACCATGTCCAGCGCAAACGGGATTTTGTGATCGTACATTGACGGATAGGAAGGCTATCATACAATTAGGTGAATAAGAAATCCAAACCTTTCTCGCCGAGCCTATCAACCTGATTGCGCTCCACATGCTGCAAGATGAACTGCGGAATCACGTTTGACGGTGCACTGGGGTTTCGATCAGCCGAGCTCTCGATATCAGCTGACGGTGCAACCCGCTTCAGCACCACGTCAATCAGTAGTGTCGACGCGTCGTGGCATAGCATATCAACTTCTTATCTGGCAATACGAGCATGAAATTCGTGACACCGAGTATTTGCGATTGACCATAATAACGGCTCGGAGCTTTCCAGCCAACCCGACTCCTCGCACCAATCTGACGATACCACATGCTCCGATATGTAATTCAGTTTCCGATTGCAATCACAAGTAAAGCTATTTATTTAATTATTATGTAACAACATCGGGATGGTACCGAGTCGAATGTCTTATAATTCGTTGGCATGTAGCACGGCTACGTGGCCACGGCTTGCACTATAAAATGCATAATCAATGTAAATGATAGTGAGAAGTTGTTAGAAGGTTCAAAAAGTACTTAGAGGTTGTGAATATGCATTAGAAACAAATTTTTTATCTCAGGGCATATTAGTGGGCCGCTGGGGAGCTATTTTCGTCTGTGAAATGCCTGCAAACCAGAAAATGCATATCGTGTGAATGCGTAACATATCAAAATGATACTGGGACGTTGTTAGAAAGAAGTATCTAGAGGTTATAAGTAGGCATTGAGAAGCAATTTTTCACATCGGTTCATATTCACGGGGCGTGGGTGAGCCTTTTTCGTCTGTGAAATGCCCGTAAACAAGATATTTATGTACCTGGCGGGCGCGTAACATATCAAAATGACAACGAGAAGTTATTAGAGGTGTCAAGAAGTTATTAGAAATGTCAAGAAGTATTTTGAGGTTATAATTAGGCATCGAGGATCGAAATTTCATCTTGCGGGGCATGTTAGTTGGGTGTTGCGGAGCTACTTTTGTTTGGGGAATGCCTGCAAATCAAAAAACGCACATCGCGCGGGTGCAATAACATATCAAAATGATCTTGAGAAGTTGTTAGAAATGTCAAGAACTATTTGAAAGAGGCTATGCTACGTATGCATTCGACACACATATATTCACTTTGGGTCTATGACACAACCGGGTCGGGTCAGCTAATTTCGTCTGTGATGAGTGTATAAACCAGGAATTTCATATTGCGCGGTGGTGTGGTATGTAGTAGGTCACACACAAAAAACAAGCTGGGAATACAAAGTGTGGTATCATCTTAGATGACACTATATATACACACACTATATATACATAACACTAAAAATCTCATAAAAGTGCAAACAGCCGCTCATGCTCTCGCGGGGGTATCTGGTACCTATCTCCCCTCTTATGTAGCCGGACATCACATGCTAGCACCGCTTCACATGGAATGATGCACTTCTTACTAGTATCCAAGCTATATGCATCTCGCACATTTTGGTCCGCCCATTCGAAATACCTCCCAGAAATCACTGAGTCTCCTGGAGCAAATGTCTGGCCGTAGTCATCACGACGCGCCCTCCCGCCCACCTCCGTCACTGCCGACAACGCCTTGACAAGATAGTAGGCATGTGATGAATCGGCGGGATCCTTCTTCACCGCCATGATAGCCCCACGCCGCACGGCTACACTGACACCCGCCGCATACTCCTCCACCATGTTGCGGATCCTCACTGCGTCCGCGCCAGTAGCCGGTCTCAACTCCACATCTCTCCACGCATCCACGTGGGACCTCTCCAAGCATCCATCTGAGCCTGGATCAGGGCGCACACACTCCGCATAACAATGCACACAATAGCATGTCCGCTCACGTACCATCAACGTACCCTCGGCACTCCCCCCCCTGACAGAATGCAAGCGCTGAGTCCCGTCCACACTCTGGTAGGCCGCGCTAACGGTGTGATCCACCGCCTGCCTCCCCCCCGGCTCCTCGTGCAATGCGTCCTCCGGTACTAAGTAAAAGAACCGTTGATTGAAGCTTGCTCTTGCCTTTGCGTAACTGGTATCTGCACGTCGGCTCAGCCTCTCACAACAAAACGCATAAAGGTCCGCGGCGCATAAGATCTTGGCATACCACTTGTCACCCTCCGATATGACCGCCACCGCCGCGGCATGTTTGACATGCGCCCCCGCCCCATCCTGCTCCCCCTTGGCATGCGCGGTCTCGAAGAAGTTCCGTTGACATGGGACACCCAAAGACCATTCGTACTTGCTGCTTGCCACATCCGCAAACCCTGCCGCGCACCTATTTTGTCCCGCACAACCATCCGCCCACTCATGGATGAAAATCGGCAGTGTCAACCCCCGTCCGATGAAGTACTCTCGAATGATCAACTCCCGCATGTACTGAATGAACCGGTGATCGTGTTTGCGGTCGTCGCTCATCAGATAAATGTAATCCTTCACCAACACCGGGTTTTCTGCCGTGGATTCCACCCCATCCACCGCCATGCACGCATGCCTCCAAACCACACAAACCAATATCGTCGCCTGCTTCACCACCCAATGAAGACTTTGAGCTTCTCGAGGAATGTTCAATGAATGATTCTCGGAGAAGTCAAACAAGAACACCGCATGACCCAGCGGCAAGTCCCTCACACACGTCTGGAACTGTCGTTGTTGGTGCAAGGCCATGAATGTGTGGTATGCATACGGCCGTAGAAACGGGCAGTTCCCACTGCCTTCCAGCCTCCTCCACGCCCACGTCTCCGGGTTCCCCGCCGCCGCAGTATTCGCTAAGAAATGCCCCTTGCACTCGCAATTTGGGGAACTCCCTGGTTCGTGTCCCAACAGCAACGTCTGCAATTTGGAGATCAAGGCCGCCAACTTCGTCTTCTTCTGCACGAACTGCAACCGTCGTATCTCCTTCCCATCATCGTCCATCTGCCCCGTGCTACAAGTCTCATAACAAGACCATTGCACTTCCGCTTGATGCTGCACCTCCTGGGCGCATACCGTGAAGTTGGCGCAGCCGCCGCACCGCTCGCACACCCCCCTCAAGCACTCGATGGGGTGCTTGTCTCCCACTCGAGGACACAGCAAGCCCTCCGCGAACGTTGATGTTGACCGTCCCGCTTTTGCAATATTGCAAACCGTCCCGGTATTCCCAACCGCCTTTCGGCTATGCTCCGCCGTCCTCGCAACCCGCGGGCAACAAGCCGCACGGTTGCATGCACACGGTGAGTGCACCGCCTCTCGAGCCTTATCAAAGCCCTCAAGAACCATGCGCATATCCTCGTGGTACCGGCAACAACAAGAGATGTTGTCCTTCCTTCGTAACCGCACAACATTGTGCGGCTTGCATACGCCTTGCTTCTCAAAGGAACGTTGCCCAATCTTGAGAGCCGGGTACTTTGCCTGAAACCTGCTATAGATTACTAGTTGGGAGGCTTCTAACCAATGCTTGCTAACATACTCCTTCGGTGTCGTCAAACGGCCGGTGTTGGGGTCACGTGCCAATAAGACATCCTTCTTACAAGGACTTACTCGTGTGTTGTCCGCATGCAACCAAAATGCTCTAATAAGAGCGCATGTCGCCGCCGTCAAACAACTCGAACCCAATCTCCGCTCCGCCAGCATAACGCCCTTCCATAGGCCACGCCGCATCCGCTCCTCATGTTCCAAGCTTGCCCCCTCCACCAAGTTGGCATGACCTTTAACCCCACAATCTCCGATGCGGTGGTGCACGCCTAGCATCCTACACGCCAGTCGCACCAACTTGTCCTCAAATAAGTTGCTTCCAAAAGCCGCAGCCGCTATCCCCATAGTTATATTTAAATTGGCCCTAGAATTTCGGTGGGCTAAGCTGCGAAAAGAGGTGCGAAGATTGGCGACCAACTGTGTCTTCACCATATCCAAGCGCCGATCGGCAATCGACACAAACGCGGCTTGACACTCCTTGGAAACCTCATCTTTCAAATCTTCCGGAAGTGTATGTATATAAGCCCTCACCGCTCCCGCAATGCGGTGAGGGCTTCTCCCAAATGTGTTGTGCATTTTCTCCAACCAGAACTTTCGATTCCCTCGTGTCAAATCCTCAAAGCCCTCAATAGGTGGCATAGCACATTGCGCACGTTCTCGCGGGGTGGTCGCCTCTTACGGTCCTTCGAACATCTCGACGTCTTGCTGAGCACTCTCCAAGAAATGAGCGTGATTCCTATCACCTTCAGTAGGAATTCGCACCTCCACCATACCTCCATGTCTATGCGAAGTCCAAGCTTCAGTCAACGTGTCCAATCGCTCAACGAGGTCCACCGCAACGAGGTTGTGAGCTACCTTGGAGTATGGCCATGCGCCTTGAGGTAGACGCGTGGCGAACTGTCCAACCTCGATCAACATAGGTAAGATATCCACCAGAACTGCGGGAATTGTGTACGATTGCCCAGCAGAATCAGGACCTGGGTTGTAAGCGGCATCTCCTCCACACAAAGTAAGAAATATGCTAAGTGTGATGAGTGTAAGCATCACATTCCCCACAAGAGAGCACACCCCGGCGATAGGGGAACATATCAACCCAGATTTAAGCTTTGACTCCGGTACATGATAACCTGAAAAAAAGATATGTAGTTAGAATCGTCGTCCTATACAAAGATCAAAAAACTTAGGTAACCATTTTGCAATGCGAGGGAGTCGTAGCCCCACCGTTGCCTCGCGTTGGCTTTGGCCGGCGCTTTGTGCTGCCCCCCATTACTCGTGTGCTCTACCTCAAGAGCGTTGCTCTTTTCTTCATACCAACTGTAAGCCTAGTTAAAACTATGCACAAAGAGTTCAATATACAACTGCGATACGGAAACAGTTCTGCGAAAAAAGTGTCGAACAGTATGGAAACAAGTGTCGATTGTGCACTCGTCTCAAACGCTATTTCCGATTGAGACCGTGCGATTTTGATCCGACGGACTTACAATTCTTGGACACTTATGTGGGGAAGTGTCGACTGTGACGTCAGCACTCTCGACTTTGACGTCAGCATGCGTGTATAAAACAAAATCTCGAAGTGAGTCCGTGCGATTTTGATCCGACGGGCTTACAATTCTTGGATACGCATGTAAGGGGAAGTGTCGACTGTGACGTCAGCACTGTCGACTGTGACGTCAGCATGCGTGCTTAAAATGAAATCTCGAAGCGAGCCCGTGGGATTTTGATCCGACGGGCTTACAATTCTTGGGCACGCATGTGGGGGGAAGTGTCGACTGTGACGTCAGCACTGTCGACTGTGACGTCAGTATGCGTGCTTAAAATGAAATCTCGAAGCGAGTCCGTGGGATTTTGATCCGACGGGCTTACAATTCTTGGGCACGCATGTGGGGGGAAGTGTCGACTGTGACGTCAGCATGCATGCTTAAAATGAAATCTCGAAGTGAGTCAGTGGAACTTTGATCCGACGGGCTTACAATTCTTGGGCACGCATGTGGAAGTGTCGACTGTGACGTCAGCATGTAGGCTTGATCCGACGGGCTTACAATTCTTGGGCACGCATGTAAGGGAAGTGTCGACTGTGACGTCAGCATGCATGCTTAAAATGAAATCTCGAAGTGAGTCCGTGGGATTTTGATCCGACGGGCTTACAATTCTTGGACACGAATGTGGGGGGAATTCTGGACTGTGACGTCAGCATGCGTGCTTAAAATGAAATCTCGAAGCGAGTCCGTGGGATTTTGATCCGACGGGCTTACAATTCTTGGACGCGCATGTGGGGGAAGTGTCGACTATGACGTCAGCAAAATGAAATCTCGAACTGAGTCCGTGGGATTTTGATCCGACGGGCTTACAATTCTTGTTTGTGAAGCAAGAAAACACTAAAATGTTTGTGTTGAATGTTTAAGTCCACAGTATCGCAAGAAGTTATATGCAAGCAAGGTAATTATGCCAAATCTGGAAAGAGGCAAAGAATTACTGAAAGCTAGCAAGACGAAAAAGGGGACGAAAAAGGTAGCTCCTCTCAAATGCCACGTTCCTGGGTGTCTGACACCTAATCTCCCTGTCTACAAAACGTGTTGGTCTTGTAGGAACCCCTACCACAACGTGTGCGGAGCGGTTATCGTTCCGCATTTCATCTTTGGAATTCCTCGGTACGAAAATGAGTGTGGTAGGTGTGGGGAAAACAAGGAGAAGTATTGTTGCTATTGTGGCAAATCTACTGAGGAATATAGATGTATGGCATGTAACCGGGTGTTTCACCGGAAGTGCGCATACGGGAAAAAGCAAAAAAACATCATTCTCCAGTGGTGCGGGCAAGAAGACTGCAAATTGCGTGCCCCTGTTTGCTTCCCTAAGGTCGAGAAGTTGGAACTCCGGGGGAATCAGCCGCGAATGCGCGAAGGGTTGAAGGAGCTGGCGAAGGAGTCGACAACTTCAAAGGTTGAGAACTACCTGGCTGGGGCTGCGTCGGCGATGGCGGAGGACGACACTTGCGCGATATGCGGAGGTGTTGGGGCGTGTACCAAGACGTGCACGCCTTGTGGGAGAAAATACCACAACCTTTGTGCGGTGGGAAAGGGCATCGAAGAGATGAATAATTGTGGATCGCCGACGTGTATGCTTCGTCGGACCACATATCCGGATTCTCGAGCGGAGCGGGAGGCCGCGAGGCAAAAGGTGTGTCTTCCTTTTCATTGCTTTACCCCCCCTTGTCCCCCTTTTGTCTTCGTTCTATTTGTGTTTTTGACTTGCGTGGAAAACGATGCATACAATTTGAACAATGTATGCATAAGGACTGATTTGGAGTTGCCACCCTCCTTCCCACCGCAGGACTCTTTTACCGCGGCATTCGAGGCGGAGGTCCAACAAGCATACGAGGGGCAAGGCGAGGAGGTGCGTTAGAGATTAACTTGCTAGTTTGTTGCCTAGAGGTTCTAGTTGCGTGAAAACTTTGACTTAGTACTTGCATTTGTAAACCCTAAACCCTGAATTTACCACAAGCACCTTAAGTTTGTTTTCTACATTCCTCCCACCGCAGGTAGCGGCGGCCACCGTCTCCCTCCCTCTTGGGAGAGTGGTGTCCACGGCGGGGGAAGAGGACGCCACGGCGGGGGAGGAGGTGCGTTAGATATTAACTAGCTAATTTGTTGCCTAGAGATTCTATTGCGTGAAAAGTTTGACTTAGTACTTGCATTTCTAAACCCTAAACCCTTAATTTACCACAGCACAGTAAGTTTGTTTTTTACATTCCTCCTACAGCAGGTAGCAGCGGCTGCCGTCTCCCTCCCTTCTAGGAGAGTGGTGTCCAGGGAGGATGCCGCGGTGGGGAAGGAGGATGCCACGGCGCGGAAGGAGAAGGACGTTGCGGCGGGGGAGGAGGCGGCTGCGGCGGGGAAGGAGGCGGCTGCGGTGGGGGAGGAGAATGAAGATGCGGCGGGGGAGGGCAGCTGCGGCGGGGAGGAGGCGGCTGCGGTGGGGAGGAGAATAAAGATGCGGCGGGGAAGGAGGCGGCCACGGCGGGGACGGAGGCGGCTGCGGCGGGGAGGAGGCGGCTGCGGTGGGGGAGGAGAATGAAGATGCGGCGGGGAAGGAGGCGGCCGCGGCGGGGACGGAGGCGGCTGTGGCGGGAAATGTGGAGGCCACGGTGGCGACCACAATGGAGGAGCTGGGTGCCGGGGATGCTGAGGTGTGTTTCTTGCTTGCCGCACTTGCTCGCGGTTCTCGTAGTGTTTTGACAGCAGAGCATTTGTTTTGCTTCAATGAATCACGGATTTGCACGTTGGAGGGCTCCGCATTGCTCGCACGCGCACGCGCACGCGCACAATCCTGCATTCTACTTTTAAACACTTAGCACACCGCAAACGGCACACCGCAGGATGCCTTGGAGACACCACGGCCGAGATTGGAGGTGCGGGCATTGGTGCCAACGGGGGCCGCGGTCGAAGATTGGAGAGAGATCCTCTCTTGCAAGGTATCCTCTGGGGCCATTGCGGAAGTGTCGGCCTCCCTCCCAGCACCGCCGGCATACACCGAGAAGAGCGGGGGGGGGCACAAGTTTGGGGACTTGGTGCGGCACAACGGCATTGACACGGCCGGGGTGGTGTGGCTGGCTGGCACTATCATCCATTGCACTACTGGGTGGTACGTGTGTTGCATGGGTCCCTTGGGTTGTCTCATGACCCCCCGGATGCACATCTTTCGTGCCAACCGGTTAAGCGCGTTGGAGTCAGAGTTCCTGGCTCCTATAGGGTGGAACCGCACCGTGTCTGTGGCCGCTGTGTCCTTTGTGGAGGCGCTGGAGGCAGTGGAGGAGAAGCACAAGGTTGGCGGCGCTTTCACGGGTCTTGTGGGGGGTTTGTACTCCATGCGGCAAATCCGAAAGGCGGATAGACCTCCGGGGTTCACGGAGCACGACTTCGAAATCGTGGCCGGGGGGCGTGGTGAGGGCGGTGTCGCCCGGAGGGCCGGAGCGGGCCGCAGCGGAGCGGGCCGCAGCATCACCGGCATGGGAGGTTCGGCTAGCGGCCCCACACTCCAGCCACACGGTAGCGCTGCGGATGCGGAGGTGAGTTCGCCGGAGCGCGGACGGGAGCGGCGCACGCGCACGCGTACCCGTGCACGACCCTCATGGACGGACACAGGCGGCACGGCATCCGCAGCAGCACCAATACCCGCACGTCGCCGTGCAACGGTTTCGGCACCGGCACCGGCACCGGCACCGGCACCGGCACGGCCAAAGCGCCGCGGTTCTCGTGGGGCGGCGGCGGTGTCCAACAAGAGGGGAACGGGCAAGGACGGCGGCATGGCAGGGGGGGGGATGAGGAGACGGTGACGGCGGGACATGTCCCCGGAGATGGGGGTGTCACACCCACCCCGGAACGGGCGGTGAGCGTGTTGGACATGATGCTGCTCTTCAAGCAGCAGGAGGAGGCGCATGCGGCTCGGCTCGAGCAACAGCACACCGCATTTCAGGAGCGGATTGATCGGCTCCTAGAGCGAATGGAGGTGGAAAAGGCGGTTGTGGCGAGAGTGTGCGCAAGTCCCTTGCCACCGGTTCCCGAAGGCCAAGGATTCCCAGAGCAGTTGAGCGGGAGCCCTCTTTTGGACACACAGCCGCAACCCCAACAACAGTCGCCGCAACCGCGGCAACAGCAGCCGCAACCGCAACCGCAGGAACCGCTGCCGCAGCAACCGCTGCCGCAGCAACTGCCGCAGCAACCGCAGGAGCAGCAGTTTCAGCAGTCGCCGCAGCAGCAGCAGTTTCAGCAGCAGCCTCTCCCGCAGCCCCAGTATCAGCAGCAGCCGCAGTTTCTGCGGCAACTGCAGTTTCAGCAGCAGCCGCAGTTTCTGCAGCAACAATTTCAGCTGCCGCAGTTTCCGCATCAGCAATTTCAGCAGCCGCAGTTTCAACAGCCGCAGCAGCAGCAGCAGGTACAGCTTCAGCAACCATTCCAGCAGCAGCAACAGATGTTCCCGCAGCAGCAACCTACGTTTCTTCCGCCGTTCCCGCAGGTACCGCAACCGTTCCAGCAACCGGAGTTCCCGCCTTTCCAGCAGCAACCACAAGCGGTGGTGACCATGACCTGGGATCAAGCGCAACAACTTATACGCAGGATCACAGGGAGTGCCCAAGCGAGTGCGCCCTCATCCGTCACAATAGAGGAATTTGTTTCGCACATGCTATAGATCCTAGATGATAGTATATGTGTTGATAGAGTAACCGCGGAGATTCGATCCTAGCTCGGGCAGCCCTGCACCGGGAGTCCTGGTGTAGGCCCCCCTAGAGTTCTATTCATTTTTTGTGTATGGCCCCGTACCACACCACTAAAGTGAATATATGTGTGTAATGCATACTTCTAGCCTCTAAATAGTTCTAGACATTTCAAACAACTTCTCAAGGTCATTTTGTTTCGTTCATGCATCCGCACGATATGCTGTTTCTATTTTGCAGGCATTCAGATGGAAATACAACTAATAGCAATAGGTTGTTATTAGTGTTTTTCTAAAGAAACGAACAACAAGAATGGCACAGACAGCTGGCTCAGGATATGTGTGAACAAAGATAGATAAAATAATGAACTCAGGGTTTTAGCTATCGGTCGTGAGCATGGTCTGTGACACATGCTGCAGAAGCTCGAGGCAAGGGGTGAACAGCGAGAGACAGCACCACTTCCCCTTATGGGGGGGTGAACAGCTGTATCCGCATCACACCACCTCACCACGAAGGTGAGAGGTGAGAAATGATGGTCCAATGTGGTGACCTAACACGCAGATCCTACGAGACCCAAAGGGATCTTTTTCAATCCAGCTAGAGGGGCATCCGCCGGCGCTGATCTACTAAGGTTGCATGCTAGGGTTCGTACGGCCGCACAACACAGAACATCGTTCAGCCTGGCACAATTCACTTCTCCTGTGGGGATGCCTGGCGGACAGCAGCCGGCTTCTTGATAGGCCACGGCATGCGCGGAGAGGTCTCGCGGAGGGCGGGGTACTCGAAATCGTCCGAAGTATAGCCGGCTGCCGCAGTCATCTCCTCGGTCCATCCGAAATCCTCGGCGGCAGGGGCCACGCGGACTCTCATGGCTGAGTGGGGAGCATCGCCGTTGCCCGGCGGCGGTAGGGAATCCTGGAGGGCCGCCGCGCGAGGCGGCGTGTCGGTGGCCTTCGCGTACCACTCGTCTGGGGTGGGGCGAAGGGGCGCCGGGCGGGCTCCGTCCGGAGCGCGGCCTGGCGCGAATGCTTGGCGGCACGTGTAGGGGCACACCCCCCGCGTGGTGGGATGCCCATCCGTGACGGCGAACATGCGGAAACAGGAGATGCACGGGATGCCGTCGCCCTCCCACTTCAAGTACCGCTCGGTCTTGAACGGCTTCCACTCCCCCGCTGGGGGGACGTGTTGCACGTGCGGCTTCGGAGTGGTGAAAGCATGCACACCACCTCCAACCGCACCTCTGCCACCACCAGAGCCCTTGCCACCACCGGACGCGGGGCTGGGAGGGCTCGCGAGTCGTGCGAGATGCCCTTCGTCACGCCATGCCTTGCAGATGCGGTTGTGGAGGGAGGAGTAGGTGAACCGTCTGTTGTCACGGAGCTCGCGCAACACCACCAAATACACGGGTGCGAGGTGGGGGGACAGCGGGACACTGCCGCTGAGTCGGACAGCACGTGCCACAGATCCTCGACGCGGTCCGCATCGGAGTACGTGGGGTGCAGCCGGGCGTGCCTGTCTGCGAGAGTGCGGAAAACGGACAGCTGCGGCGTCGGGTCGACGGTCTCGTCGATAACCGTTTTCCGCAGGCGGAGCCAGAAACGCTTGGAGTCGAGGTCGACGACTCCCTCCACCTGGAAACGAATGCGTTGCAACGCGCAACGACCATCGTAAGGGTGAATGCGGGCGGACTCCTCGTAGAGAGATAGGGCGAGGCCGCGGAGTACTGTCGGCAAGATGGTGTAGATCAGCTCGTTGAGGGCGACATGGTATACGGGGTACTCGTGGTCGAGGTCAAGGAGCTTGTCGAATTCGTCGTGGGCGATGGGGCCAAGCACGTGGGACATGTTGGTGAGGAGAACGGCGAAGTCCATCTCGGAGCCAGGCTGGTCGAAGGTGAAACCAATGTTCGGCTTGAAGCCGTGCGCCCGCATGAGCTTCATCAACTCCTCACCATACGCGTAGGCGTACTGCAGCCTGTCAGAGTACTCCTCCTGCTGGGAGGCGAGTACCGGCGTGGAGACCCACACCGCTTCGTCCTCGTTGAACTCGAGGGCGGTAGCAGCGCGGGAGATCGGTGCTGGTCGCCTGCGGAGAGAGGCTGTGGTGACGATGGGCTCGCTGCCACTCCCGCCAGATAGGCTGCCAGAACACGTGCTGCCAGGCGGTGACGGCACATCAGGGGTCACCCCGGCTGTGGCTGCAGCGCGGGCAGCGCGGAGAGCACTGCCCAAACCCAGGCGTTCGCCAGAGCGCATGTCGATCGGAAGGAAATACGCGTCGGCGGGGTCCAGAGTGTCGTTGAAAACGTTGATGATCGCGGTGCCGTCCGGTACGCGCTGTGGTGTCTCAAACAAAATGAACGGCGAAACCCCTCAAGTCCTTGAGTGGATAAACAAAAATGTCGGGTGGAGAGGAAACGTCCGTTCCCTGACGATGCGTGCGGCCGTCTGGTCGCTGCGGAAAAACGTCGCGGTCTCGTGGCGTGATCAGAATCCAAGACAAAAACCATGCCACTGTAAGAAGTGGTGGACCATAACCAGATGGAAATACAACTAATAGCAATAGGTTGTTATTAGTGTTTTTCTAAAGAAACGAACTTCGTTCGCATTTCTAGGCCTGAATTTCTCACAAGCCTTCATGCATTATCAAACCCCGCCGGTTCGCAGTATTGTTTCCCTAGTCGTGCGAGAATTCACATGGCACCCAGTCACCGCAAGCGATCTATGAATCGGTTAATGCGGTAAATTTCGTTGTCTTTGACCGTGCCGAAACGACGCTTCGTACGTGTACAGCGTATCGCAGCCTTCTCGTGCTACGCGGCAACAAAGGCGGCGATTTGCATTTTACTCATTTTGTAGACGATTCAGGCACGCAGGTGATCACTTAGAGTCCAGTTTGACCCCTCAGAACTTGTTTATTTAAGCAGTCGCACCGGGTGCCTTCATCTAGTATTCGGCTTCAAGAGCCGTTTCCAAAAAGCTAAGGATTCACATCATAGATGTCAAAATTATGGCGATTGAACTTTGATGTAATACCGGTACCGTTTACTTTTTTATGTTGTGGAATTTTGAGTTTCGCCTTGATTCTTAATCTGTCTTGCCTTCGTTTGGCCCGTTCAAGATCGCCAAACGATACGGGTGACATTGCCATTAACGACGAACGCTATCGATTGGTAAGTTCGCTATCAATTGGTAAGTATTATAAAGGTTAATGTTATGATGTGTTTTGCACATATAACCATTCATTATACATTCGAAACATGTGTGGTTGTCATTTGGAGGTAATTTTTTTCATTCGGGTCTTGTTCGGGGCGATTTTTTATATGGTTTGGACGCGGGTTCTCAAGCGCGTGGGGGTACTAAACCCAATATTGAAAAGCGATAGTAAACATCGCATACCAACTTGGATTGACTTTCGGGTTTATGAAATGACTGTAAAATGAAAAAATTAAGCACTAGGAGATCATACATGCGATATAACACTGAAAATCGGAAGAAATTCGGAAGAAAATCAGTTAAAACCCTAAGTATTACTGCATGATTAGTTGATCAGTGGCAAGTTGTGCCCCACATGATCGGTCCAAAAGTATATTTGGGACCATATACAATGTTCAAACGAAACGAAGCAATATTGTAATGTGGGGCACCCATAATTCGGGTTTTGGTCACGGTTGACTAACGATATACTCAGGGTTTGGCCGCGCGAGAAGGGTGTGACGCAACAAACGGCTGCCTGCGATGGCCGTTTGCAGTCTTGTGTAAGGTGTGTGTGCTCTGCGCGGCGCAACTTGTGATAATATACCATAAAAACAAGCTGTGATATGTCGGGGCATCCACAGTTCGGGTTTTGGCCACGGTTGACTAACGATTTACTCAGGGTTTGGCCGCGGGAGGAGGGTGTGATTTGTGATGCAACGAACGGCTGCCTGAGATTGCCGTTTGCGGTTTTGTGTAAGATATGGGTGATCTACGCGGTATAACTTGTGATAATATATCACGAAAACAAGATGTGATATGCTGAGGCAACTTTGGGCCCAAGTTGAGCGACGATTGACGCAGGGTTTGGCCGTGCGAGCAGGTTGACATGCTACAAACGGCTGCCTATGGTGGCCGATTGTACTCTTATGTAAGATATGGGTGCTCCGTGTGGTATAACTTGTGACTATAGATTACGAGTTCAAATTGTGATATACTGGAGCAACCATAAATCGGGTTTGGGCCCTAGATGAGCGACGTTTACTCAGGGTTTGGTTGCATGAGGGAGGGGGCACTAGCCAACTACATATATGCCTAAGCAGGGCTGTCAGGAATTCAGCCTGAGGTAAACGGGGGCTACTATACCCGGTCAGATTGCAACCCCTAAAAACTACTTCACCACTTGAACTTTCGGCTCAATGCCAGCCTGGCGCATATTCGGCTTGGGCATCGCCCTGCCAAGTGCGCGCCCGAAACGCGAGGCTGTCAGGATTTTAACCTGAGCTGACCGGGGTTTGCCCGGTCAGACTGCAGCCCCTCGACGCATATTCACGCTGTGGCTCGACTGCCCGTGGATAGTTCCTCCTCAAGCCTCAACGTGCAGCAGTGCAGTGTCGCAAGTGCACGGTTCGTGCCATGATGTACGCGCGGGCAGTACTAGAACTGCACCTGTGCTTTGATGCGTGGAGCTAAAGAGTCTCGGGCACACACTCGGCTTGGGCATCGCCCTGCCAAGTGCGCGCCCGAAACGCGAGGCTGTCAGGATTTTAACCTGAGCTGACCGGGGTTTGCCCGGTCAGACTGCAGCCCCTCGACGCATATTCACGCTGTGGATCGACTGCCCGTGGATAGTTCCTCCTCAAGCCTCAACGTGCAGCAGTGCAGTGTCGCAAGTGCACGGTTCGTGCCATGATGTACGCGCGGGCAGTACTAGAACTGCACCTGTGCTTTGATGCGTGGAGCTAAAGAGTCTCGGGCGCACACTCGGCTTGGGCTTCGCCCTGCCAAGTGCGCGCCCGAAACGCGGGGCTGTCAGGATTTTAACCTGAGCTGACCGGGGTTTGACCGGTCAGACTGCAGCCCCTCGACGCATATTCACGCTGGGGATCGACTGCCCGTGGATAGTTCCTCCTCAAGCCTCAACGTGCAGCAGTGCAATGACGCAGGTGCACGGTTCGTGCCATGATGTACGCGCGGGCAGTACTAGAACTGCACCTGTGCTTTGATGCGTGGAGCTAAAGAGTCTCGGGCGCACACTCGGCTTGGGCATCGCCCTGCCAAGTGCGCGCCCGAAACGGGGCTGTCAGGATTTTAACCCGAGCTGACCGGGGTTTGCCCGGTCAGACTACATCCCCTCGATACCTGCTTCCACCGTCGCTCATCTTGCGCTCCCTCCTGTATTTTCCCAACAACCCATGCTTTGTCTGATCTGAGCGTATTTCCCAGTACGCTTTGCCTACGTCAGACCCGCATTTTAGCATACCCGTAATTGTTGTTGCGCTATCGCAACGCCTCCCACGTGTATACCTAGATGAGAAAGTAAAAACACAAAAGCTCACAGTCAAACCGCACAAACATACACGTGCAAATACGTTTGCTAGGCCATAGCAGTCACAAGTCCTGCCATGCCCTTACGCCAGTCGGTCTACCGTCGGCGTCATCAGAGCCTTTCAGCTATGGAGTTCTGAAACTGATGGTTTTCTGATCAGTGTAGGATGACAGGCAGTATGACTGTCATCCGGAGCAGATCTGAAAACTGAGGTTTTCTGATCAGTCGGAGGCATAAGAGGCCAGCTACGGACTGAGAGGGCCTCTTGCCGTGTTACTGTGGACTTGTGTGGACTTTCATCGACTGTGTCGGTTTTTACAGTTTACTGTCCGTTTTTGCAGTTTGTGTCCGTTTTTGCAGTTCTGTAACACCGTAAGCTTTTCAGTGCGCACATACTTTCAGTAGTATTCGTATATTGATTATGGAGTGGTTCACCGACCCAATTTTGTGTCAAAGACGAATTGATGATTTGCACGCGCAGCCAGCGTACGCGACCGCTTTTGCCGCTTTCCAAGATGGAGAGGACCTCTCGCAACCGCAAATGAAGTTGATGCGACAAATGGAGAGAGCGACTGCCCGACTGGCTGAGCTTAAGGGACTGTCGCAAGTTGCCTCAGGAGACCGTAAGCGTCCGTGGGAGGCAGCAGTAGACCTCACTCAGCTTCCAGGGTCCGATCGCCTTGAATTGACTCGCAACGATGATGGCAAGGACAAGGGACTCCGCAAACAGTTTTTAGAGACCCAGCACCACTTCGTGGCACACTCAGCGTCACAGTTGGCGCTTAATGACGCCAAGAAGGAATTGGAAGGTGTGGAGCTGCCTGAGACCGTCACTCTTGCTCTTGAATTCTTGTCTGAGACAGCGGAAAAAGGTGTGGCACGCGCCAAGGCGCGCGCAAAAATTTTGGCCTTGGTTTCGGACAAAGGCCCTGAAGTGGGCTGGAAAATCTGCGAGAAACTTGAACGTAAGTCGTACGCTGACGATGAGGAAGACGAAAAGCTAATGCGCAAAGCTGAAAAAGAAGTAAAGGCAGAAAAAATGCACGCTGCGCAAGCTGCGGCTGCCAAGGGGCGGACGAAGGGCCTAGGCAGGGGTGCCTTTGCTGTGTCTCGTCCGACTGCTCCTGGAGCGCCTCCGCCACCGCCGCCTGTTCAGGCAGGGCGTGGCAGCCAGCTCCAATGCTGGAATTGTAATGAATGGGGGCACCACCAAAACCAATGCTCGCAACCGCGCCCAGCCGGCAGAGGCCGTGGCAGAGGCTCGGATCGTTGAATTCTAAAGAATGTAGAGCCACGAAGGCTAGTACAATGAGCTTAGCGGAATGCTTTGCAGTTGAGGTGGAATGCCCAACTTAAATGTAACTTTTGGGGACGAAACCCTAAATTGTAATGAACTTTTGGCCCGCGGGCTGTTGTTTCCTTGTGTTTCAGGTCTTGAATTGTCTGAGGAAGAGATTGGCGAGGCCATACCTTTGTGTGAACAGGACGTTCCTGTGCCCCGTGTTGCGGGAAGACTTAGGGAGCGAGCCTCCTTTTGGCGAACCTTTGTCCGCTCTTCGTACGTTATGTCTTGGATTGAGAGAGGATTTAACTTGAAGTTTAAGGATGGCAGGGCTCCGCCCCGAGTGCACTTGCCTAACCACGTGTCTGCTGTTAGGCATACCGCCTTTGTTACTGACGCTGTGCAGGAGTGTGTGCTTATGGGCGCCTTGAGAGAGGTGCCCAGCAAGCCGCGGGTTGTCCTGCCTTTAATGGTGGACGACTCTCGGGACAAATTACGGCTGATCTTCAACGGTAAGTGGCTCAATGCCTTTCTAATCTTTCCTAAGTTCAAGTATGAACACCTTCAGCCTTTTGTAGACCTGCTTAGGAGGGATGACGGGTTGTTTTACTTTGACTATAAGTCAGGGTATTATCACGTTGACCTCCACGAGATGTCTCGTACCTATGTTGCTGTTGAGTGGCAGGGTAGATTCTTTGAGTTTTGTGTGCTGCCTTTTGGTCTAGCCCCAGCTTGCTGGGTGTTTACGAAGATCAACAAGGAGCTCGTAGGTAAGTGGCGGGGTCTCGGGTTCCGCGTGCACCCCTACGTGGACGACTTTGCTTTTGCTGTGAGGGCTCCTACACTCACGGACCCCTCGGCTTTGGCTGTGTTGTCCCGTATTATGCGGGACGTGCGGGAGGCGGGCTGGCTCGTGTCTGAGTCCAAGTCTCAGCTGTTTTTCACACGGGCCCTTGTGCATATTGGCATAGGCATAGACCTGGAGGGGGGGGTCTTGTTCGTGCCTGAGAAGGCTCTGGGCAAGATCCGTGCTTGTGTGTCAGACTTGTTGAGGCTATTTCATAGGTTGCCTCTGAGACTTGTGGCTAAGTTTGCAGGCTTAGTTAATGCACAGTGGTTTGTACTAGGGGGTGTCACCAGACTGTATGCTAGGGCGGCTGCAGTACTCATAGCCGACACCCTGACTTGGGGCTCGTGGGCTTCTCATGTCCCGGGTACTGATGCTCTTCGGACAGAGCTTGAGTTTTGGCTGACAGACGGCTTTCGTAGGCATCAGAGAGGCATCTGGGAGCCCAGGGGGGCGGGGCTTCAGCTGGAGACAGTCCATGCGGACACCTCTGAGGTGGCATGGGGTTCCTGGCTGGAGCAGTCCTTTGGGGGACCTGAGCTGCTTGGCCACAGTTATCTGACCATGTCGGACAGACTGAAGTCATCCACTCTCAGGGAGCTCAGGGGCATTTTTGACTCTCTCCGAGCATTTGATGTGGCTGGCAGGCTGAGAGGGAAGAGGGTGCTTGTCATTTGTGACAACCAGGCTGTGCATTTTGTCATTGAGTCTGGCAGCAGGCATCAGGAGCTTCAGGAGTTGGCTTTAGCGGTGCATGATTTCTGTGCTGACCACGGGGTGGTTTTGTCCTCCCTTTGGATGCCCAGGGAGTTTGAGGCCCGGGCTGATGCCCTGTCCAAGATCAGAGACCATGATGACTGGATGGTCAACCCGGCAATCTTTCGGTGGGCTGACCCATGGATTGCCGGGGGGTGGAGGCACACCCGGGACAGGTTTGCAACTGACAAGAATTGTCTTGTTTTTGACAGTGCAGGTGCCCCCTCCTTCAACAGTGCTTGGCACTGTCCAGGTACGTCGGGGGTTGACACTTTCGGTCAGACGGACTGGCGGAAGCACGTCAACTGGTGCAACCCGCCTTTCCGGATGATCGGGAGGCTCCTGCTGTTTCTGCAGGCTGAGAGGGCTGCAGCCTCCATTGTGGCCCCGGTCTGGACTTTCCAGCCGTGGTGGGTCTTGCTGTGTCCCGACGGGGTTCACTTAGCAGACTGTGTGGTGCAGTGGACGGAGCTCCAGCCCTCTGCGGACACCTTCCTCCCTGGCCTCGGAAGGGCCAATGAAGGGGGTGTGGGCTTGCCTGACTTTCGGGTCCTCCTCTTGCGGGTCTCCTTCGATGAGAGGGAGCCTGCAGGCCCTGGTCCCCGCTGTACCTTGGGGGGTTGCATGGCTTGTGACTGGGGTAGGGGTATGAGATGGGGGCTGCCTTTCATGCAGGCATCATAGGCACTGGGGAGCAGTGGGCTGGCCTGCAGTTCTCCGTGACGGACCCGCTGGAGATGCAGCTGCGGGCAGACATGCTGTTGGCGGTGTCTGGCACCCGTGAGGCTAGCACCATGCGGGGCTACTCTCGGGTGTTCGTACGGTACCAGGCTTTCTGTCAGGACCGTGACCCACCTAGGGTGCCTGTTCCTGCTGACCCGGTCACGGTGGCTATGTACTTACAGTACATAGCCAATGCGGCCAGGACCTTCTCTGTGGTGAAGACCGCTTCGGCTATGGTTTTCACTGCTCATGATTTGGCTCTGGTCCCGGCAGACCGGAACCCCACCTCTCATCGGCTGGTGGCCGCGGTGCGGGAGGCAGCTCACAGGAGGCTGGGGGACAGGCGGCTCAACAGGAAGGAGCCGCTGGAGTTTGCATTTGTACAGAGTGGTGCTCGTTGCTGGTTGATGCTGGGAGGTGTCACTCGGCAGATGTTTGCTACACTGGGTTTGGACATGTGGACAGGCTTCTGGCGGTATGACTGTGCGGAGAAGGTGAGACTGCGGGATATGAAGTTCTGTGAGACCCACATGACCACCTTCCTCGAGAAGCGGAAGACGGACAAGTACAGGTATGGTCAGCTGGTGGAGGTTGCCCGGGCGGCGGAGGGGCAGCCTTTGTGCCCAGTGGAGGTCAGTCAGAGGTGGGTTGACACTCAGATTGCACGGGGAGTGCAGCCCGACGAGCCCCTGTTTCAGCAGATTGATGGCAGGCGGTTTCAGCGGGACCCGTCGGCTGACTGCCTGACGGGGAAGAGGCTGGACTATCCTCAGCTGAGGAGGTACCTGTTCAGGATGCTGGGTGAGGCTTCTGGCTTGGACCCCGATGCTCTGAGGCAGCTGTATGGGACCCAGTCCCTGCGGTCTGGTGGGGCTACGGCGGTGGCTGCGGCTGACCAGGTTACTGATTTCGAGTTCAATCAGTACGGTGGCTGGAGCTCGTCGGCGGCTGCGGCCACCTACAAAGCTACCAACCTCAACCGCAGGCTGGCGGTGTCCAGAAGCATGCCCCATGCTCAGCAGAGTAGGCGGCCTTTCTTGTCTGATTGCTTGTTGTTGTCATGCATTACATGTGCACTGCTTTGTGGTGATCTTTGTGTGCTTGCACCGGCCGGGTTCCATTCACATATGTGTCATATGTGTCATGCAAGCTGGGCTATGTAGCCGCAGCTGATTAGAAAACTGATGGTTTTCTGATCAGTGTAGGATGACAGGCAGTATGACTGTCATCCGGAGCAGATCTGAAAACTGAGGTTTTCTGATCAGTCGGAGGCATAAGAGGCCAGCTACGGACTGAGAGGGCCTCTTGCCGTGTTACTGTGGACTTGTGTGGACTTTCCCACCCGCCCTCCCTTGTGATTCAGGTACGGATGAGGAGAGGCCGCTTTCAGTGCAGGAGCTGCAGGACTTGGAGGACCTGGAGCAGCTGGGCTCTGAGCTGGAGGCCGTGCAGATCCGGCCCGCAGAGGGGCAGTCGGCTCATTAGAGTGTAGGTAGAGGAGACTAGGACCTGTGCCTGTTCAGTGCCGACCGCTGTGATGAGAGGTAGCTATAGTGATCCTTCGGTGGGGGGCTGCGAAGCTACCTCATGCTGCTTCTCATCTAGGCACTGTTCAGTAGGCTTTGCTAGGTGACGGCTTTGCTATTGCTGTCTTGCCTGACTCTGAGCTGGAGCGGGTAATTATGCTTTTTGAGGGTTTCAGCCCTAGCATAGCATTTTAGGTCCATAGTCTGTACTCTTTAGGGTAATGATATTATTTGCAGGCCTCAGTCCTTTGGCACGAGGGGCGTGTGCCCGCATGCAGAAGGCTGGGGTCGGCAGTCGGGTCGCGGGACCCTGGTTCCTGTCTGACGGGAGTCCTTGGTTTGTGGCACTTCTGGATATGTCGTATTATTATTTTTGTAATTCCACACGCAGTGCACCGGCCGGGTTCCATTCACATATGTGTCATATGTGTCATGCAAGCTGGGCTATGTAGCCGCAGCTGATTAGAAAACTTAGGTTATGTTTTGCCAGACGAGAGACGAGAGCACTCCACTCGACTGTAAAATGGTGTCACTAGCGTCACAGGTAGGGACAGTGACACCTCGGTAGAGGACTAAAACACGCGACGGTTCCATCAAATTCAATCCATGCGAATCGAACCGTGCTCGAGCATGGTTAATCGCGCAACTGACCATGCTCGAGTATGGTTAATCGCGCAACTAACCATGCTCGAGCATGGTTATTTGGCCAAATAACCATGCTCGAGCATGGTTAGTCGCGCGATTAACCATGCTCGAGCATGGTTAGTCGCGCGATTAACCATGCTCGAGCACGGTTAGTTACGCTACGGTGCGGTGCGGTGCGAACCCACAGATTCAAATGCTCAAGCTCAGATACAAGGCTTTCTAAAGTCAAAAGTGAAAACAGTATAAGCTTAAAACCTAGCGGTAAAGTTATGTTGCCGTCCTCTTTAAAGTAGAGCAAGCCTTCTGCACAGTGGGTTTCTCCGCAGGTGCTTTGATTTTCTGAGCTACCGGGGTTGATTTTAGTAGCGATAGCCACCGTTCCTCTACGACCATCATCCGTTCACAAACGGTTTTATCTGAAAGTTGTGCCGTTGACACCGGCTGGCTATAAACCAGTTTAATGAACCACTATTACTCGCTGAATCTTTGTTGAGGGGGCAGTCTGAAAATCCTGATGGCCTTAGCTTCGATTTATAACCCGAACTCTCTCGCTAGCTACTGTCATCTGATGCAGGCCTAACCGGGAGACTTCTCTTTTGCAACAACTGTCGAACATTGAACCGCCATGCTAAAACGCGGGTCTGAAGTAGGCGAAGCGTAACGGAAAATACTATCTGATTAAACGAAGTATGTGTTTTTGGGGAAATTCAGGAGGGGAAGCAAGAGCTACGGTGTAAACAGGTATCGAGGGGCTGTGGTCTGACCGGGCAAACCCCGGTCAGCTCAGGTTAGAATCCTGACAGCCTCGTTTCGGGCGCGCACTTGGCAGAGCGATGCCCAAGCCAAGTGTGCGCCCGAGACTCTATATGGCTACTGCCCGGCGGTCCTTGTCATAGGACCGGAAATCGCGTCCGGTCCTGTCACAAGGACCGGAGTTTCGGGAATTTTTTTGGGCGTCATCTTGACGGTCGGAGACCCTGCTGGCATGGGGTACCCTAGCAGAGCTTAGACCCCTAGTAGTTAGACTGTCTCTAGTTACGTGTGTCACACGTAGCAGATTCAGATCTGGCTCCGTGAACCTAAACCCTAAAACCCAACGGCTATATCTGGACAGCCGTTGCCGGTTCAGCGAGACTTAGCTATATCCGTATTCTGGTTTCTATATCACGAGTATATATATCTAGCCCACAGTATACTCACAGGTAGTGGACCTAATCCACGCTATCCACTGATTGTTTTGGCCATGATTGGCTAAACACCCGCAGGTTGGGGCGCCAACGCCGGTGCCCGGCGCTAGCAGCTTTGATGTTTTGATTGCTTTGCTATCACCCCGCGAGCGAGTGCCCCGAGCTCTCGATGCACTTGTGCAACGCCAACGACGACAACGTCAAGGCGGCGCACCTCGCCGAACTCGTGATCGCCGAGTTCCAGAGTGCCTACGACGACGAGGACGACGATGCCTTCGCCGAACTCTGTGACGCCTACGGCAAGGCGGAGGTCCTCAAGGGACCCACCGCCAACACCTTCGCCTCGCACAACGACTACCGCTCTGATGGACATTCACTTCGAGCACAATATTCTGGCTTACGAGAGATTTCTGCGGTGAAGTTCACCGTAGACCCGACTCTGGCCGCACGTTCGGTGAACTTCGAGGATTCGAAGCCCGCCGACGACCCTCCTCGCGTGCCTCCTCGTGATCCTCCTCGCGTTCCTTTCACCGCCGAGAAGATCGCGAAAATCATCCCCAACGTCAAGACAACGCCTACGGTTGTACACGCCGACGAGCCCTCCTTTGAGAGGTGGGCGAATTACGTGAGCCCCGTGATGGACATGACGCCTACGATGGGCGCGCACTTCGGCAGCTTCACCCTCACCGCGGACCCGTTCGACGAGACCGAGGGCGAGGATGCCGACGGGATCGAGGACGAAGGCGCGACAGCGGAGGTGGTGTCTTATCCGCTGTCGCCGGCTGACGCAGAGGCAGCACGCCTGAGGGCGTGGAGGGAGCGCGACGGGGACCTGGAGCGCGATGCTACTCCGCCGCAGCCGCCACCACCTCGTCAGAGGATTGGTGGTGGTCGCAAGATTGGTTTGCTACAGACGGCACTCCTTTCTACGCTATTCTTCTGCACTTTTCTGTTCCTGACCGACGAGTGCGACGCAACGGTTGTCGCCGCGCAATTCGCGCAACCGTTGCACACCGAGATTCTCTTCGACGTTGCAACACCACCCGCACAGGGGTTGGTGGTGTCACCGTACGAGATTGTCGGCTTCGACGCCGCCACCGAGGACTTCTACGAGGACCCGGGACCTGGCAGCCACGAGATCGAGGCCACAGAAGACTTGCTTTTCAGAATTCGCGCTTTTCGAGCCCTACGGGGGGAGATTGAATCTGAATTGCAACACCGCTTTCCGCACGTAGTAGACTGACACCACGGGTGCAGCTACGTTAGCTAGTTTCAGATCGTAAATTAGCTTCGTGTTGCTGAAGGAGACCGTCCGGGCAGATCTATCATGCACCGGCCTCCCGCTTAGCTTGTTTCTGCCTTCTGGCATTTGTTGATTTCGTCATCGTTTAGGTAGTGACACCACTGCTCTCTCGACAGTGGTGGTGTGCTGGCATGGGGTACCCTAGCAGAGCTTAGACCCCTAGTAGTTAGACTGTCTCTAGTTACGTGTGTCACACGTAGCAGATTCAGATCTGGCTCCGTGAACCTAAACCCTAAACCCCAACGGCTATATCTGGACAGCCGTTGCCGGTTCAGCGAGACTTAGCTATATCCGTATTCTGGTTTCTATATCACGAGTATATATATCTAGCCCACAGTATACTCACAGACCCTATCTTCCGTATCGTAGTACCCTTAGGACCTAAACTTAGTGCCTATATACGCCACGTACCTTATGTCGTCATATAACGCATATATCCAATGCATTTGTACAAGGCACCCTATCATTTTTGGGTTGCAACTCTTGGAGGACGGTGATAAATACCTCTTATTCTTCCATAATTTTTATCCAATCGAATTTGGAGTCTGACAAGCTTGTCAATCTACCAATTTGAACCCTGACATCATATCCTATCATGCGCAAAAGATTGTGCACGTTTCCGATACATATTGGTTCATATATACACCTTGCGTGTTTGGGTTTGGGTCTGAAACCCTATCTTTTTGCTAAATTTGACACCTTATTTCTAGGAAGGGAATCTGCCCTTGATGTGCAAATACGAGTGAGGATATAATACTACAATTTTCATCCTGCACGTAGAAGTCATATTCCATGTATATATAATGATTTTTTGAACGCTTTACATAACTGAAAGACGGGTTAATATGACTTGTATGCATCGGCAAAGTTAAAAAGGGATGCGGTTTTTTATCACCGATTTTCAGGAATTTTCATATTTCTTCTACGTGTGGACTTCGTGAGCTATATTTGTGGGCATATTATGGGTTTCCAAGGTAACGCACATGATAGATATCATAAATAGTTCCCAAATATGTTAAGTTTGGGCGCTATAGGCATTATAAAGTCATTTGATGAGTGAACGAAGCTCCGCCCTTTCCGGTCCTTGTGATAGGACCGGTCATTTTAATTAATTTTAAGCGATGCTACCCCCACTAGTTCCACCATCCCCCAACATGCCCTAATCGAGTATACCGCCCAAACCATGTTCAAGATAAATTCTTTGACACCCATAAATGGTGCCCGAGCACTCATATATCAAGTATATCTAAAAAACGCACTCGTTAGCCCCAATTCATTACGGTCCTTGTCATAGGACCGGGCCGTCGGGCAGTAGCCATATAGCTCCACGCATCACAACATATGCGCAGTTTCAGTACTGCTCGCACGTATAGCATGGCACGATCCGTGCTCTTACGGCATTGCACTGCTGCACGTTGAGGCCCGAGGTGGATATTATCACGGGACGGTTGAGCCACAACGTGAATATGTGTCGAGGAGCTGTAGTCTGACCGGGCACACCCCGGTCAGCTCAGGTTAGAATCCTGACAGCTCCGTTTGGAGCGCACACTTGGCTTGGGCATCGCCCTGCAATGTGTGCGCCCGAGACTCTTTAGCTCCAAGCATCACAGCATATGCGCAGTTTCAGTACTGCTCGAACGTATGGCATGGCACGATCCATGAATTTGCAGCATTGCACTGATGCACGTCTAGGCCCGAGGTGGATCGTGTCACGGGCTGTAAACAGGTATCGAGGGGCTGTGGTCTGACCGGGCAAACCCCGGTTAGCTCAGGTTAGAATCCTGACAGCTCTCTTTCGGGCGCGCACTTGGCATGGCGATGCCCAAGCTGAGTGTGCGCCCGGAACTAATTAGCTCCAGGCATCACAAATATTCTCAGTGTTAGTGTTGTACGGCACGAACCGGGCACTTGCGGCATTGCACTGCTACACGTTGACGCCCGAGGTGGAACTATCCACGGGCAGCTGAGCCACATTGTAAAAGGTGTTGCGGGGCTGCGGTTGAACCCCGGTCAACTCAGGTTAAAATCCTGACAACCCCGCGTTTCGGGCGCACACTTGGCAGGGCGATGCTCAGCTGCAAACGCGACTAGGCAGTGCTCTGCAAGGTATGTGCCCGAAACTCTATCGATAGCTCCAGGCGCTAAAAACACTAAAAACGATGAGCTGGGCAGTGCCCAAGGCAGTGTCCAACTCAGTGTGTGCTAAAGACTTTGTTTTAAGCATCATATTATGTTTCTTGTGCCATCTTTGTTTGCAATTTGGGCCTTCTAGCTTGGCACAACCCGTGCATTGTTGCATAACACAATGCGCACGTTTGCACGGCATTGTGTCGTGCATCACGGCAGGGTTGGAGGTCAGGGTTGGCGATGAGTCGAAAGTTCACGGTGTGAACAAATGTTTAGGGTCTGTCCGGGTAGCCCCCAGTTAGCTCAAGGTGAATCATTGACAACCTCACTTAGGGGACACGCTTGGTTATCATCCGGTGCCGGTGGTCGCATGCCACTCTCCGCACGAGGCCAAACCCAGAATAAACCATCACTCATCTGGGGCCCAAACCCGACCTATAGCCGCTATAACATATCACAACTTCATAACTTGTTTTGATGCTATATCGTCAATAACTACACCGCGCGGAGAATCCCTATCTTGTATAAGAGTGCGACTGGCCACCTCTATAACACCGTTTATTGCATTCAACCCTCCGCGCGTAACCAACAAACCCTAAGTAAAATGTCGCTCTTTTGGCGCCAAAACCCAATATGAGGCTCCCCACGCATATGAGTTTGTTTTAATGATATATCATCACAGGTCAAAATCTTGCTACTCAGGATATTTGTGTTCTTTTACTGAGAAGTATGCTAAAAATACCACATAATTATGTAGTAAAATCCTATAGTGTAGGTACTTTGTAGCGTGCTGATGAGAATACAGTATTATATAATACTGTATTTCAGTATAATTTACGGGTGATCAATCCGTCAAATTATATACGGCTTCAAACTCCGTACTTGACCAGCAAGGCTCGAGCGGGGCTCGATCCGGTGACCTTGAGGTTAGTAGTTGAACGCCAATACCAACTACACCACCATCTGATCAGATGGTGGTGTAGTTGGTATTGGCGTTCAACTACTAACCTCAAGGTCACCGGATCGAGTCCCGCTCGAGCCTTGCTGGTCAAGTACGGAGTTTGAAGCCGTATATAATTTGACGGATTGATCACCCGTAAATTATACTGGAATGCAGTATTATATAATACTGTATTCTCATCACGTGTCACATCTCGGTACCGGGCATCTAACGGCGACTACAGTAAGTCCCCATATTTAAGGAAACAGGAATTTGAAGCCAGCCTAGCTTTTTCCGTATTTTTCTGACCCCCTCCCCCCCTGCCAGCGTCAGCCTCTTACCGAAATTACTAACGAAAAGGAAATGCATTTCGAGCGTCAGCCAGCTTTTTTCTTAAAATTTCCCCATATTCCCCCAAATCCCCCCTAAAATCGTGAAAATTTCTCAATATTCGGCAAGTTAAGAAAACGGGAAGCCAGCCTCCGTTTCCTTATTTGGGTACATTCTCTTAAGTTTTTTTTTCCCAGCCCGGCCTTTTCCGCATTTTTCGGACCCCCCCCGAAAAGCTGGCTGGTTCCTTAACCTAGCATTTCCTTAAAGGTGGGTACTGCGTATAGGTACCCATCAATATTGTGGTCACTTGTGATCATTATTAAAGTCATTTCATAAGCTTATAACAAACTTACCGAGCAGGATATACCAATATTGGTGTTTTTTTCCAAAGAGATCTGGCAACATATTACACATGTAGTGATAACCTATAATGTTAGCATGGCACACCGCATTATCGGGCGGCATCTTTCGACGAGTATAGGTGCCCATCGATATTTTGGTCACTTGTGATCATTGTTGAACTCATTTGACATGCGTATAACAAACTTGCCGATCGAGATATACAAATAACTATGCTCTTTCCCTCAAAAATATGGCAAAATACCACATAAATATGTAGTGAAACCCTGCATCTAACGGCGACTATAGGCACCCATCGATAGTGTGGTCACTTGTGATCATTATTCAAGACATTTCATAAGCTTATAACAAATTTACCGAGCAGAATATACCGATATTGATGGTGTTCTTTTACTAAGAGATATGGCAAAATACTACATATCGGTAGCGAAACCCTATAGTGAACACGCTATTCGCAGAAAATGACATTACCCTGAAGAAATGATATGGCCCATTTTTTGTGTGTTTTCATGCATATATGGCGAATTTCGTGATAGAGAACAAGCGGGTCAATTTTACAGGTCGAGATTCTTGAGTTTTAAGCACGAATTATAGGTAAAAAAGCACTTTTTCGAAAAATACGATTTTGGAAAACCAAACATTTTACAAGCTGAATTTCTATGTACAATCTATAAAACAATATTTACATGGTAATTGTGCACGCCATTTAGTCCGCATCCATATCTGGCACTACTGGTACTAATTGTGCACGCCGGTAGCTCAGAGGAATGTCATCATCGTTGTCACTATCCGAAGATAACATATCGCCTAAGCCTTCACGAGTTTTCTTTGCTTGTTGTGCTAGCATTGCAACGACGATCTGTGAATATTGCTGCTTTGGTGTACTATTTTTGAGATCATTCGCGTCTACGTTCCATGACAAGATGATTTCAGACTTGACGAATTTTTCTCTTACCCCGCTGCCCGCTGGTGCTGTTCTGAAGGCTCCAAGTTGGCTCGCGATAACTTTTCCTAAGTGCTTTTTCTTTGGAACAGTGTATTTGCTAGGGAAGTAATATCTATATTTCAACTCGGTTTGTGCCGGATAGCAGGCCTCCACTTTAACCAAGTACAATGGATCCGACCATTCCCCACGCTTCAGCTGCACACGGAAAGCGTACTTGTCGTTTTCACGCTCCACCGCCAGAGCCACCGCAAAGCTGCCGACCGTCATCATCTCGTAGTTGACCTCCCAACAAGCGTTCTGGACGTACCGCTCCGCTTGTTTTTGGGCGGGGCCTTGTGCCTTGCGTTTACCGTTATACACGACAACCGGAGGACGATCGATTTTGTCCCGGATTCGTTCAGGGATAGCTGGAACCGGTGCTCTATTCGCCGCTTCGATCGCGAGAGCTGGAGCCTCTAGAAGTCGAACAAGCTCACCGTTGCGCTCGACATGTCGCTTCTCGGGATGTACGAAAGGCATCGGAGGTGCTTGGCATTCTCCGCCTTCAGTTAATCTCCGCTGCGTGGCAATGATTTCCTCAGACCAGAATTCCTCGTGCGTGTCCGTGAATTTCGCGCCCAAGATTTCTTGAAGCCCCTTCTTCAGTTCGTCCAGCTTCTCGAGTCCCTTCACGGTGAAAGGCACCGGTTTTATATAGCCAGGACCTTCCGCCGCTGGCTCGCTCCGGAGCCTGATCAGTGGCGTCTCGGGTAACCACACAGGCGAGCTGGAATGCTGCTTGTGTTGCATGACGACGTTGCCGTTCTCGTCCTTGAAAAACTTGAAGGTTTGCTGCTGGGAGATTTGATGCAAATCGTTGTGGTGCCCAGCCATCCAAGACTCGAAGTCATAGTTCTTCTGGGTGTGTTCGCAGTGAACACCGTCGGTGAAGCACTCCCGCGCTACCTCAAACATCTCCTCGAGGGTCCATGCCTGTTTGCGACGCAGGCGCACGGAGAAACGAGAAAACATTTGGTCAATGTTCTCGTGCGTGTGGCTCACCAACAGAAAATTGATCTTCACTTTGCGGAAGATGTCTTGCTGTACCAACCACGATGCGTAGGCGATCATCAGCTTGCTCTTGTTCGTACTCACGTTGTCAAGTTGAACGTACAACACCTCAGGCATCGGGTACGAGGTATCAACATCTCCATTCCGTCGATGTTCTTGAATTCGAAGAATGTCACGGTGCAGCACGTTGACGAGGAAGTTGGCGTCGTCTTTGAAGTTGGCATAATTGAAGTCCATAAAACGACCCACGTTCTCAATCATGCTGCCCATGTTGTGTACGTCCAAAAAGTCTTTCTTGTCGAGATGTTTGGGGATGCGGCGGAAATGAGGCAACCTGGTAGTCCACTGAGTCATGCCATCGATGATAACGGACGCGTACTTCCACCATGTCTTGTTCATACTAATAATCTTTTTCATGTTGGCTTTGCGACCGTGTTTGTAAAATTTAGTACGCTCAGCTCGGGCGATGGCGAGATGCTTGTTCAGTGGTCCGTCGTATTGCGCTGTAAAATAAAAAGATCTAAGGTAAGTACAAAATCAATGTAAGCAAGGTGTTCAAACATTTGCAAAACATACATGTTTGTTCTTACCTTGTTGTGATTTTGTCAAGCCTTCTTTCAGCAGCTTGATCGACGCGCAGGTATCACACTGGGAGAAACGATTGCACTTTGGAATCTTCAGCCAGTCGCTGAATTCTCGCTCAAAAACTTTGTACCAATGGCTCAGAGAGATCTTCCTGCTCTCGTCCAAGTCATTCAAACTCTCGATATACTCGTCCCACAGCTCCTCGAGTGTAAGTCCATCCGAAAGATGCGTCTCTTTCTTGTGCGGTTGCGGCTGACCGTAATCGTCGGCGTACTCCTGGATCCAAGCTTTGACGGATTCTTGTTTCAGAGAAATTTTGCGATTGTTCTCTTCGTACTTCAAGCCGTGCACAAAATTATATCGGCCCTGAATAGCGCGCTTACGGCAATCTTGAAGATTGCCGTAACTGATGCCGTACGCCATGTGATAGAACTTGAAGCACACCTGCACATCCAAACGAAAATGGCAGTATACACATATACTAGCTGTTTAAAAAAAAGGTTCTTACATATAAAGACAAAAAATAAAATTCTTGGAAAACTTAAAATATTTGCATCAAGTGCTGACGATACGTTTCTACACTGTTCAGGCTGTAAGACTGCTATAGTGGTAAAGAAAGATATCATTAGCTAATGATACCTTTTCACACTATTCAGGCTGTTAGACTGCTACAGTGGGGGAAAACGGTATCATTGGCCAATGATACCTCTGCACACTGGTCAGGGCTGCAGGACGGCTACAGTAGGGGAGAAAGGTATCATTGGCCAATGATACCTTTTCGCACTGCTGAAGGCTGCAGGACTGCTACAGTGGGAACGAAAGGTATCATTGGCCAATGATACTTACCCGAACGGCTAGGTTTGCTACCGTGGAACCGTGCAGTATCATTGGCCAATGATACCTCTGCACAATACTCAGGGCTACTACGAGCTTACCTCTTTTTGCTTTAAGAAATACTTGAATTTGAACGCGTCGGTCGTTCTGGTCCCGGACTTCAAAAGGTCACGAATGAGAAACTCTTTACGGTCTTTCTGCGACATACTGTATGTAAACTGACGCAGCTCCAGAATATCCGATTGAGAAAACGCGAGACAGCAAAAAGTCTTGCAATTACACTTTACAGTTTCCACGCGCTGTAAGTCAGCTGTCGTAAGTCGACGTTCTTTGATCGGAATACACGCTATCTCCTTTTTCGAACGAATAGCAGACTCGTAAGGTTTGCGTTCTTTCTTTCCCATGTTGTTGATTCGTCCGTTCAAAGTATCAAGCGCGCGCTCGTCAATTAGAGCCGCATCGGAAAACTCGGCGTCTAATCGTGCCTTAATACCATTCAAGTCTATATCTTGCAGAGTGCGAGTAGAAGACTGCTGCGATGAGACCACGCTTGCTCGATTAGAGCTCGGAATCGGAGCGAGCGTGTTTTCTTTCGAAACGCTTTGAATCGGACTTGTTGCGGACAAAAAAGCTGGTACGACCTCAATTGTTTCTAGAATTTCAACGTCAGAGTCTTCGTCGGAACAAGAATCTAAAGAAATATCACACACGTCGTCAAAAGTAACAGCAAACATATTTCAGTCTAATTAGTGTATCATTGTCTTATGAAGTGTGTTTTCAGAAACAGAAAATGATTTTGAACTTAGGAACCAAACGGCTTTAAAAGGTCAGTCATCGGTCAAAGTCGAAAAATCGCGGATCGATTTACGATGAAATCGACTGATGTCATATTATCAGATCGCGATCTCGTAAAATCGCAAATTCAAATTTGCGCAGATGACAGATCGTACATGGTCACATCAAAATCTTCGGAGTGACCAAACTACTTTAAGTCGTTTTTTGCTAAAGAAATCACTTTGTTGACTTTTCACTTTGCAAGCACCAGCTCTTCTAATTCCCGTCGTTTTTTCACGTACTAAAAAAAAATGGCTTCCACCAGACGCTGGAATACTATGTTGAAGAACGATACTGTCCAGGACTATACAGTCGAGCGCTGGTCGATTAGCAGTAAAAACAGACAAATAGACGCGTCCAACAGTCTAATCCTGACTTTTTTCGACGACGACCCTAACAGCGATGAGCCGGAAACGATACTAGAACTACCGACTTTTCTCAGTAAGAACGCAAGCAACAAAGATCTTTTTGTTGCTATAAACTTCCCATCGACACAAGAAGGCGAAATATTTATTCTCGGCTCGCGCAAAGTCCAAGAAGAATTCTTGGCGATGGCACCTTTCAAAGTGTCCACCAGGCTGTTTGACAAAAGGAGGTCACTGCCCATTGGCTCCAACCGCGAGGCCCATTACGACAACGTCGTAAGCAAAGGCACGGACACAAATATCACCAGCGACAAAATACTGTGGAGTTTCATCAACCAC
>LGRX02025320.1:0-69040 GCA_001247695.2 Cymbomonas tetramitiformis | reverse complement strand
CCCCCACCCACACACGCCCACCTCCCTAAGTATTGCATTTGCGGCGAGAGTTGGACTCTGCCTGCAAAGGGTGGATGGAATTATTAGGCCCAATCACTCACCCCGATCAACGTCTTTTCTAATTTGGTCTCTTTGTATAATTTTTGCTTCTTGTCGACGATGATGGCAATAATGAGGTTCTGGAACATAAAAATGTACAGGCCGTAGAAAATAAACGTGGACGCGAGCATGGCAAATTTGTCGATCGCCGAACTCTCCCAGGAAGGTTGCCGGAGTCTCTGTTTGGGCCATCAATCCCCACTACACACATGTCATATATTGCTGGGCACCAGACATTGTACCCGGTATGCATTCGGCTTTTTTCTTCGTTAGGGTATCCAGCGCACATTTCATCAAAGATGGGATGCCGCCATCCTGTCATTTAGTACATGTAGTGATGGGGCTGCTTCCTGATGACAGTCGACTTCTACTAGCTATTAATTGCTTGCTACTTTTGACGCAAGCTAACGCCAGCCGCTCAATCAGCTTGCCGCCTATACAGCTGCGGGTGTTGACTCAGCTGTGGGAAGCTCGGCACAGCTGGGGGCATATGCATCCAGCACCAAAGTGCCGTAGTTGTCGTCGTCGTTGCCATAGGGTGATGCGTTGCGTGCAGCATAAACCAACAAACGCCTGAAAAGTGGAGAGACTGCACCTTGTAATCGCTTGCCAAGACGAATTTAGCCATAAACACAATGCTATTGCGCGCCGAGCTGAGAAACTCGAAGCGCGCTCCAAAGATGATGTTGATCAGCATCGCAAAGTAGAAACCGGCCGTGATCAGTGAGACGCACTGCATGACCTCGACGACTGAATCCCTGCGCAGTTCCCTCACGACATGTCCTCTCATTTGATGAGGCGCACCTAGGATCTAGGATCTCCTCTAGGGTCTATAATTATCGCCGCCAGCGGAGCCTAGGCTATGCAACCAATGAGAGCATTGGCACCCAACAAATACGATGTGAGAGCTGTTTCAGGAGCCGTCGCCACCATAGCCCTGGGCGCCACGCCAAGGCCTACATGCCTGGCACCCCCCAATGGCTGTGTCAGCGGCATCGTTCCTACTGACGGCCCCTCCCCGCAAACGGCGGGATGAATCGAAGGTCATGCGATCACCCGTGTTAAGCCGACACCGTGTCCATTTCTGAGACGCGGCCGATGAATGGGATCTTAAATATGGAGAGTGTTATCAAAATGCATGGTTTCGGCTTAACACTCGGTGATTCCATACCACTCAGAAGAATCACATCCTTTTCATGGCCCGTGTCGCTGCAAGTATATATCGATATGCATGCAAAAGAGGTTCAGCATACCCCCCCGATGCTGCACCTTTCGATACCAGCACGCTTGTCTGATGCCAGCCCAGCAGCCATCTTATCAGGGGAGAAGTCCTCCCCTGGGGACTCTCGGCCCCACTTTCGGAAATCCCCTAGGCCCCGTTTCGGCCATCTCGGCCAACCATCCAAAAATGCCCGGATTTTTTCGCTTAAGTATGGTGAAATACTGAAAATCGTCCAAAAAATTGAGTATCCGAGGTTTTATGTGGTTATGAGTCTCGGCCCCACCCTGAAAAAAGGTTCGGCTCCACATCGGCCGCACCCCATTTTTAGAGGGGTCTCTCGGCCAGGGGCCGGTCAATCGCGACAGGACTTCTCCCCTGCATCCTATGCCATCTCAGCGCCTTTCTGAACCTCCGTGACGCCGTGACGTCTTCAGAATATTCCACGCCTCAAATAGCAGCCGTGCATGCGATGCACATTCACGGTCGTCGCCACTGTCTTTGGAGCTACCGATCATTATTGGACACTAAAAAACCAGGCCTGCCCAGCGCAAATTTTGCAGGGGACTCGCGACTCACAGGCGCGACTACACGCGTGTGATGCCGATGAAGGCGCCATGGTCCCACGGAGATCCGCACCTGCAGGTCTGCATCACCACGAACAGCCGCTTCTGCCGCTCGAGTGCAAGAAAAAAACACATCTGCATGGTCAGCAAACGTAGAACCTGGAAAGCAAAGAACACCCTGCACACCACCCCGAGCTGCTGTATCGTGGCGAAGTCGGCTGCCAGGCTCTCCATCCCGGCATTCTCCTCCGGCAGCGCCCAGGCTGTGACCAGCGCCTCATCACTGTCAGGCCCCACAGTCTCAACCTCAGAGCTGCTGCCATTGCTTTCCCCGGAGCGGCTGGAGAGGAAGTAGTTGGCCTCCCAATAGGTGTTGTGGTACACGTCGCGCTCCGCTGCAATGGTCAGCGTGTGCAACCATGTGTGTTGGAGGAAAAATACACCCAGAACCGCCATCTGTGCCACTGACCCTACGAGCGCCATCACGTGCTCGAGCCGAGAAAAGTGCGTCCGCAGATTGGCCGTGTAGCTATTCCGAATTTCCCCGTCATACCTGTTCGACGATCCAACAATAATAATAATAAGACATTTACGCTGAGAATAATGACAAAGATCCAACCCCTTGCCCTTGGAAAAACGCCCTCGAGAAGCCAGGCGCAGCAACGTGGGATGATCGTGGTAGGCCATCATCGAGGCACACCCGGTGCAAATGAAACCGTTGTTTGCAGCGAGCACGCCCACCGCTGTTTTTGCCTATTCTGCTAATTTTAGGGCGGGTTAACAATACCTAAGAGCGATTTTTGAGTGCTCCAATCTCCTTGATAACTCAAGGTATCGGACGGAACCAATGCTATGCAATACTTATCTATGTTAGTTTTATGTGTGAGAACCTTGATATCGGTCGCTTGCATTAGCATACCGGTGGCAATTGTTGCCGCAAGGTTATGGCGGGTTGGCCTCAAAATTACGGCGGGTTAACAATAGAGTCCGATATGGGTAGATCGGTACATGGCAGGCGGCGATACGGAGGTGCCCAGAAAGCTTATTTTTATTAAATTAGATGTGGCATGACCTTAACTTTATGCACATGGCACTCCCCGATCACCATAGACCATGCGCCGCATGTTACACACCACACCATGTGTGAACTGAATCGTCTCACTGTCACCAGCAAATATCACTAACATATGATAATGTTAGGGTTTGGGTTTGGGTTTACTGTGTCACATACAAGTATCACATACACATGCCTTTCATATATGTCCGAGACCTTTTCTCGACGAACAATTCCGTGTATCATATGCAGCCGTATGTGGCTTTAATCTGGAAATAAAGGGGGGAAATGGTGTTGGTACACATATTTCACATAGTGTGAATATCGTCACCGTACCGTCATAGTTGAATACAGCTTTGAACCAATTGTCAACAGGTTGTGCTGGGTCATATCCTTGTATCACCGCTTGGAGGGGATGCAGCAGAGGGTCCCTGGGAAAGTCCTCGACGGTTTCGAGGGCCCAATCTCGACCGCAAGCCCCAACAAGAACTCGCAACTCATGACCAACCAATTTCTCAAGGTTTCTCAATGGAAACGACGATGGAGGCATCCTTTATTTGACTGCACACCTCGGTTTATGTCAGTGGCCCCACTTTTTTTTGGTCCTTTGGGGAGTATATTAACCACTTTTCATACGGGTTACACGCTCTGGGTCGATTAAGCGCGCGATATCGAAGGAATGCGATGGGCGGGTTAACCCGCCGTACCAAGTGGCTACGGCGGGTTAAACCGCCTTTCGCAGAATAGGCATTTTGCTGAATGATATATACGCATTTAATCAGAGTCTGCGGTGACCTAGAGGTGTATAAATGACCTTCCCCGCCCGCCTGCAAAGGTCCCTAATTCATCGAGTGCCGATGGCCCGCTCCCGCGTTAGCGCTCCATTTGCGAATGCTATCAGCTCCGAAAGGGGGTGGGGATGAAAGTTGCAAAGGAGGCTCACCGGGCGGCCATGGCCTTGGGACGGAGCTGGCTCAGCTGGACAAGACAGACGGAGACGCTGACCAGCACCCAAACTACATGGAGCAGTAGCCAGCATGTGCTGTACACTGAGTCGAAGCTCCAGTACGTGATTGGCACGGTGAACACATTCCATTCCGTGGTCCAGTACCCGCCGAACTTCCGGAGCCACCGGATCTCTATCAGGCACCAGGTCTGCATGTGTGAATTGAAGGTGAGAATGTTTGCTTCCACCTCCTGCACCAAGTGGTCAAATAGCTGCCCTTCCTCCAAGAAGACGTACAGCTGATCAAAGCCCCGCCACCCCTCCCCCCACCTCGTACCCCCAGGAGCTTTCCCCCTCTCAAAACTCGCTTTGTGCAGAACTTGAGCCCCAATTTCGTACTCTCCATATCAAGGTGGTGTAACATGCTATAGCGCCTCCCTACGACCACCACGAAGGTGGAACCCAACCACGTGCCCACAGCCAATGGTTGCACGTTTTGCATCGGACAGACTTGCTCCGGAGAGCCGATCGCCCAATCATGGTGCCGGAGTGGAACAGAGGTGGCCCTTCACCCGAATTAAGGCACTCGTGCACTCCTTGACATCGAAACACTTTCAAACAAGTCCCTTTCGGGCTGACAGGCCGGAGCCGCGCCCAAAGATTGATCAAGCGGATGTTCAAGCCGCCGGTTGGCCGGTATTTCAGGTAGTTATTTGCAAGGTTTCACCTGCCACGGCGATTAGACAGATTGGCATACAACATAATTTTTGAATGCGCGAAGTTGCGCTGATAATGCTACGGAGGTGAAGTGCCCTGTTGCAAGGGGAGAGCGGGGAGCAGGTGGGATCTGCCACCTGGTGCGCTCGCGCCTCAGCAACATTCTCAGACAAAAGGAAGGGCTGGCTGTGGTCACGCCCGGGTAGGCGGCGAGGCCGAAAGGGCATTGGGGTGCCAGAGTTCGCATTTATGTCCTGAGAGCCCTCCGATGTATTGTAGTACTCCCCCATCTTGTCTTTCAGGTCGGCCCTGCATCAAGGGGGGTGCGAGGCGCACCAATGCGACGCGTGTGAGGCCATCGCAGCTGCACGGCATAGAACATAACAGAGGCACGGTCGCGCCTCTGCCACACAAGAAAACCACAACCATGTGGATGGCCGCGCACATTTTGTGGCTCGGCACGTGGGAGATCCGGCATATACCCGGTCTCGATGATGTTCGATGGCGCCCCTGGTCAATACGACGCCGTGTCGTTTCTAAACATGTGCGTATATGCGTAGCAAAGCCGCGTTCGAATTCTTCGTGAATAAATGAGTGAAAATGCTATGAGTGCGAAGGAATCTGTACCCATCAATTAAAATGAACATGACTTCATGGTCCAGCCCAATATCTTCTTTGGAGAGAGGTTAGGATTGGTGCCCGGTCCAGTCCAATCACCGGCAATCATTCATGCATTTGACCCTGGGGTTGTGATTTGTAAGGTCCTCCTCGCTCTGCTCCACTTATTCACGTGCCTTCAGTGGCTTCGATTGCTGTCGCATGTGGAATGATGCGCCGGCAAGTACCAACACATGCACGTGAAAGGTTGCTACAGCCAGTCCAGTCTCACCTGAAGAGGGAGGAGCCGAGCTTGAAGACAGGGTCTTCGCCGTAGTGGACGGAGGTCGCGCCGCGAACGCACGGGGAGTTGAGGTGATCGAAGCGAGCCGTGCACGTGTGGTTGGTGGCCCCTCGCGTGATGTGAAACAGAATGCCTGAACAGAAGGCGCGCCCCTCCGCTCAGAAAGCACAAAGGGTTCCTTCAAGGTGAAATCACGAGGTGAGTTGCGCGTAACAAAATAAGCGGAAGTTCTTTCGTTCAACATGGGCCAATTGAACCTGATATAATTCCAGGTTTTCTATTTCACAAAAGTAAATAAACTGTCATTGAAAGAGAACAATTATATCGAAGCTCCGCCGCCAAACGGCACAAAGTGTTGTTCTATCCTGTACTCATGCACGGAGATATGTCCAGTGGACTAAGTTTCAATATTCGTGAATTTTTGCTATTTCACCTTAATTCAGATGGTCGACCCGGACTGTGACTCACGGATATATTGACATATCACAGCCTACAGGTATACATAGCAAATCCAAGTCTACTTAATTTAGGAAAGATGTTACAGCCACATAGCCCCACGCCATAATGAAACCGTTTCAGCGCGATGGGTCGGATCTTGATCCACGCATGGGGATCGCTGAGATCAGTATTGGTGTGTGTGTATATATATATGGATATGCGTGTGACGGATTGTGTGATTCTGATTCTGATGTGAGATGAGGTTTATCCCACATCACGTCTTATTGGGATGATCGTGTGATTGTGAGTGTCCTGATCTTATTGTGTGTCAGATGAGGTTCCCACCATTATTAGAACTGATGGATTCGTGATGCAACGGTGAGATCCTAATCGTGACTATCACCTATCAGTCTTCGAGGCTCGCGACAAGGATGGTCGGCATTATCGATGATAAAAAAGATTGGTCATACGGGAAGTCGCGGGCTGCATATCGTGATTGAGTGGCATACCATCGATGCCAAATGCAATGACGCAAACACAGTTGCGCCATTCGATTTCCCGAACACTGTACTAGGATGACATGCATCGAGTACTCTTCAGAGCATCAAGTTGCACATATAGCTCAGTGGTAGAACAATCACACTAGCGAGCGATAGATCACAGGTTTGAGCCCTGTCAAGGCTCGAACCTCCTTCATCCTAACCGTGACTAGCAGTGTAGATCGGACGGTATATTTGTTCTTGGCTCGAATTCTCACTACGTGTTTCAGGCCCTAAACATAAGATGTCTGCCCAATCGATATGATGTAGCTAGGCCTGTGACTGTGAGCCTTCACATTGCAGCTACCTCAGAATCTAACACACATACAGTCTGCGGCAGCAATGCAATATTAGGGTTAAGTCAGGCAGCCCTTGCCACCCAACTTCCTGTAACCTCTCAGTCCTAGACGGGTGTTTCACTGGTAATTCAGAATGAAGCGGTCAAATGATGAGATTAGCGCGGGACCCCGCCAAAAGCCTGAAACAGCCGGAGGATTTCAGAACACTCAAGAAGTTGAGAACTCAAGCAGCTATGCAGGTTTAAGTCTTGACCTCGAAACTTGCTTTCCCCTGATGATGGTGGCAGGGGCTCACAATGAACCTCTCACAATGCCATAAGCGGAGGCAAAGTTGACAAAGGGACGGTCCTCTAATCGACGTGATAACCTTAAGATCTCGAGAGATGATGACACTTTAGGATGACGGCAAAAAGCCCAGTACCACGTCAGATAGGAGAATCGAAACCATGAGTGGTGCACGCCAGGTGCCGTAGAGTATATACCATTCGTCTAGAGATACGGCTGGATATCCAATTATGGCTGCACACGATTGGCTTCTCTTGTTAGTAAGAGATCTAGAACTATAGTTAGACCTCATCCCTTTCATAATTCCGGAGCTTAGGGTTGTTCCATTTATTGTCGTAAGGGGGGGGAGGAATATTTCGTTTTTGTTGTCCGCTGGGGTGGTGGGGTCGAGATTCGGTGCTTACTGCTTAACACTCTTACAGTGTCCGCTGGGGTGGTGGGTGTCCGGGGGTATATCTTCCATATCTTCCTCCCCCCCTTACGACAATAAATGGAACAGCCCTTACCTGAGTACTCTCCACACTAATGGCTACCCATACAAGCGAACATTTTAATAGGATTAGTGCTAGCAGAAATCTTTACTCATCCACCCTCATCCTGAATGAGGAGGGAGAGGAGACGCCTGGTGGTTGGGGCTGTTCACTCTCTGCTGTAACTTCTGTAAGGGGGCACCGTAGCCCTGTTTGGAGCTCTTTTGGCTAGATAGTAGCGACTCTTTTCGGACCTTCACCGAAGAACTTAAATCAGACACAGAGCTGCAAACACGTTAATCTTGCCGCAGTGTACAATAGTATTTATACTACTGCAAAGTTGACTTCGGGAATCTAGACACTAAATGTGAGAACTTCTGTTGCAACAAGTCAAGTTCCACCTCTGTCGAAGGCGGGCCCTCACTATGCGTGCTGATCCCTCGAAGGATCAAGTGTTTCGGGGTGGGGGCGGGGGGGGAGGAGGAGTAGATTGTGCACAACTCACCTCCGATGATCCTGTTCCGCTGCAGCGCCAGGAAGCGCGGCCGTGTTTCCGCAGGCACTTCTACCACTGCGTCTGCGGTTATATTCAACTCGTCCCTTCTCCTGTTGGCCACGGTGCTGCTGCCGCCAGTTGCTGCGCTGGTCGTCGTGGAGACACTTTTACTACCGGAAGAGCTCGCAAGCAGCTGGCGTCGGCGCGCTACTATTGGCTGGTTGGATGGCACCGTGAACGCGTATTCCTTATCCGCCGAGGTGATGTCTGAGCAGGTGGCTTCAGGTGGAGCAAGCGGCGGCGTGGTGTTCACAGAGGGGGCATGCCAGAGCTGCATAATTGTCTGTGGGGCGCAGCATTTTCCAGCTCTCAGTTGCCGTCCGAGACGCTACTACGCTACCTCCACATATGTGTTTGCCACCGGCCATCGACATGGAAGACACAGATCTCGCTCAGAAGCAACACCACTCTGTTGCTGGTGACGAGGGCGACTATTCCACTTATTGTTACGCAAGGGGGGGGTAAGATATTGTTGTTATCCCCCTCCACCCCACCAGCAGACATTGTTCCCTCAGGACACACGGTTAATTAGTGTCAAGCAACGTCGATATTTATACCCACCCATCCAGCCCGCAGACAAAATATATGAAATACTAACTCCCCTTGTGACAACAATAAATGGAGGAGACATGAGCCTTGTGTGCTATCAAATATCTCCGCTGGGCTAATCCTGGCGCGGCGTACTAGGCTTCGTATACATCAATTAAAAATACCGGGGGTGGGTACGCAGCACGCAGCACTTGTGGGTGCCACAGCCGAGGCTGCATTGATGCCCGGACGGGCGCAAGCTTGCTGGTCCTGTTTGCAGCGGCCAGTGGAGAGTCTAAGCGTGCAAGGCATGCCATGGCAAGGCAAGGCCGGGGGGCTCGGAATTAGTTTCAGTTGTCTAATCAATTAGTAACGATCATAATTGTTACAATTGTTAAAATCGATTTGGTCCCCATTGTGATTTCCCTGAGTTTGAAAGTAGTCATCATGATTGATAATAATTTTACAGCCCAAATCCAAATCGATTTGGTACCAACAATCGATTAGTTAGACAATTACATTGCAAAACCACAATTCGATTCCAACCCTTGCCGGGGAGAGGGGGCTTGTTCACCTCGACTGCTGAGGAAACATTTTCGGCCTGATTCCGATAGTCCTGGAGGCCAATCCAACACACACACACACCCCACACTTTGTTCACGAGCGAGCTCCAGAGATTTCGGATAAGTGTCCCGAAGTGTGTGCTGAATCCTTTGATCCCCGGCGTGGGTACCTAGTGCAGCCGGTCTTCTGTGGCTACGGGGCGCCAAAGGAGTCGGTCCAAGGATAAGCACACACATCACCACACATTAGCATTATAACACCACGATTTAGTATTATAACGTCGCACATATTATGGTTAAATTGGAGCCTGCGGAATTTCAGAAGTTTCCGTGCCGGTAGATCGATCAGAGTTTCCTGAGCCGTTAGATCAAAATCAGCAGCTGAGTTAGATCTAAAGGCTTTACACACGACAGTATTTAGGAGTTCCGCCCGTGGGAATCCGCAGCTCTGTTCTTTTGCCTTCGCAAAAGAACTTCACAAGAAATTTTTCCTCGCGGAGAAATTCTTAGTGCGGCACACTGCAAAAACTTTTACCCCACATTTTAACGTTACTGTGGAAGTTTAAACCCTTGACGACTTACTACAATGAGCGATCAAGAAGGTGAGCAAGGCGCGTCGGAGAACAATGCTGGCGCGGCTGGACAACCGGCTGCGAAGTCCGGGATGGAAGTCCTGTTGGAGCAACAGGGCGAAATGATGAAGCTCATGATGAAGCAGATGGAGACTCTCGCAGCGAGAGTTGAAGTCGCGGAGGAGGCGGCAGCGAAAGCCGTTTCGCAGGCTGGTGGTTCCGCTCAGAGCGGAGACGCGGAGTTGGAGGCATTAAAAAAGCTCCCGTATGTCCCACACGTTGAAGGGAATCCGTTCCCTGCGAGACCTGCGACACTGGAGACTGACATGCCGCAGATGTACGACCTGTACAACGACAAGACCTACGACGCCCTCTCCAAACGCACCAACTCGTCCATGCGTTACGAGCAGTTGGTGCTTGCCCCTGCGCTGTCGTACATGCACGATGCGATTGCGTTTTCCGAGGTGACCTTGGACTGGTGTCAAGATGAAAAGGATCCCCCATCGGTGGAGGAATTGAGTGAGCGCGTTTTCGCAGCGCACAACACGTTTAAGGGCGTTTTTTCGCTCCTGAACAACCGTTACACCATGTTGCAGCTCAGAGCGAGCATGATGTCTGACGCAACGTCGCATGGCGGAGCTGAGGCGTTGCGGGCGAAGTTGGCTTTCATCGAGGAGAAGGTGTACGCAGGCAGCGACGGGTTGGTGAGCGACTCAGTGCTCACGAAGTGGTTGAAGGAATTCGACACCACGAAGGCGAAGGCCGTGATGAATACGCACGCCAAGGCCAGCGCCAAAGTTTCGACTTTTCGTGACCGTCAAGGAGGCAAGGGCAAAGGCGCTGGAAAAGGTGAAGGTGGCCGCGGCAGCGGCAAGGGAGGTAAAGGGTCAGGGCTTGGGCGAGGCGCCCAAGCCCATACCTAACTTTCCGATCACGGAAAGGTTGGACGCCTTCCGCCCCTCGGGGCGTTCAACGGAAAGAGCCCACCCTGCAGGAAAGGGTGCGGAGCAGAAGGGGGGCATGGCGCGCAGCTGGCGCGAACTCAGAGGTGATGCAGTGGATCAGCAAAGGGGCAAGGATGCGATGGGTCGACAAGGCGCCTCTGCCTTTCGATCACGGAGTGTCGTTGGGCGACGCCACCCCTCCGCAGCTGGAGTGAATGGCCGCAGAGACCGAGCGGTGTCTCAGAACGGGCGCATGGGTGCGAGCGAGGAGGCGACGACACGTATCCCGAGTGTTCCTGGTGCCGAAGCCGGGGACGAACAAGTGACGTCTAGTGATGGACTTCCGCTGGTTGAACGCTCACTGCGTGAAATCTCGCTGCAAGATGGAGACGTTGAAGAAGCTGCGTCGGCTCGCCAAGCCGAACGACTGGTGCTTCAGCTTCGACCTCCAGGACGGTTACCACGTCGTGGGGATCGACCCCGCCTTCCAGGAGTACATGCAGTTCGACGTGCGGGGGGAATTATTCCAGTGCGGCGCCCTTCCCTTCGGCTGGAACGACTCGCCACGAATCTTCGTCAAGGTCATGAAGGTGCTCGTGGAGTGCCTTCGTTCTCCGAGATCCGCGGAGGATCGGCGGGAAGTGCGGAAGCTGCAAAGCGGAAGCAAGGTGCGACGACGTTGGGCAGTTCGCAGACGAGCTGGAGGATGCGGCCGCGAGGAGCATCAGCAGGGGGCGCGGGTGCTCCCTTACATGGACGACTTCCTGTTGCTGCTAAGCAGCAGGATCGAGGCGCTCAGGGCGCGCGAGCTGACATCTCGGGTCTTGGTGAGACTCGGATGGTCGCGCAACGAGAAAAAGGGGCAATGGGAGCCGACGCAGCTGATGGAGCACCTCGGGCTCGAGGTGGACCTCAAGGCGGGACAGTTCCGCGTGACACCGGCGAGGCTGCAGAAGATTCACCTGCAGTCCAAGGCGCTTCTCAGCGAGGCGTCGCGACAGCGGAGGTGGCTCCCAGCTCGGAAGCTGGCAGCGTTCACGGGGCTCTGCCAGTCTGTGTATCTGGCAGTTCCTCCGGCGAGATTGTATCTCAGGGAGCTCCACTTCGTGCTCTCCACGAGGCGGGGATGGGGCGCGAAGGTGAAGCTCACACGGCAGGCGTGGAGCGACATCGAGTGGTGGCTCAGGCTGCCGGCTCAGAGCCGGTGGAACGGTCGCAAGATCTGGTGCAGCCCCACGAGAGCGAAGGTGCACACCGACGCGTCTCTGTTCGCATGGGGCGGGGTGCTGAACCTCAAGCACGCGGCAAGAGTATTCTGGTCCGACGAGCTACGGCATCTACACATCACGCACCTGGAGTTGGAGGCCGTGTACAAGACGGTGCAATCCTTCCTGAGAGAGCTCACCGGCAAGGTGGTGCGCCTCTACTGCGACAACCAGGCGGTGGTGGCCATGCTCTCGCGCTTCACGTCGCGCAACCCGGAGCTGATGCGGCGGATGCGGCGCCTGTGGGATCCTGCTGGACTTAAACGACATCGAGCTCCAGGCGAGGTACATCAGAAGCGAGGCAAACGAGTGGGCCGACCGCTTGTCTCGGGACCGGGACCTGCACGACTGGCGGCTGAACCGCAGGTGATTTCAGTGGGCGGAGCGGGAATGGCACCAGCACACCGTGGACCGCTTCGCCTCGGAGCTCTCCGCCCAGCTGCCGCGCTACTACGCACAGTGGCACGACCCGGGGTGCGAGGGCGTGGACTCTTTGGCCTTTTCCTGGCTAGGAGAGGTCAATTGGGTCAACCCCCCGTGGTCCCTCCTCGACGAGGTGGCGCACAAGCTGCGGGAGGAGAAGTGCGCCGCCACGGTGGTGGCGCCCTACTGGCCGGGGCAATGTGGTTCCAGCAGCTGGAGGCCATGGCCGACGAGGTGGTGATCTGCCCCGGATCTTGCCCCGGGGCAGGGACCTCTTTACTCCCAGCCGGCTGGGAGGGTCCGAGCTGCTCGGGGCCTCAAGCTGGGACGGCATCATGTTCCGCATCTCCGCCTCCCAGTGAGCCATTACCTGCAGGATGGGAGGCGGGCAGCCGGGCAGGCGCCACAGGCGGGGCTGGCGAGTGGCCTCAAAGTGAAGGTGTACTGGCCCCAGGTGGGTGACACGGGGTCGGACGGCCTAACCCACATTGCCTACGAGGATGGTGACAAGGAGGACCTGGACATGAGCAAGGAAAGGTATGAGGTGCTCCCGGCAGCGGTGCAGGAGGTGACTGGCTGGGATGCGGCGCTTCAGGAGCGCTGGAGAGGGGAGCTGGGGGACAGCTCCCTCACTGAGCTGGCAGTGCAGATGCAGGGGGCAGCATTGGGCGACAAGACGGTGGGCAACTACCGGCCGAAGGCTCGGGCCTTCATGGCGTTCTGTGAGGCGGAGGGCAGGCAGTGGCTTCCGGCAACGGGGGCCACGGTGAGGCTGTACATTGCTCACATGCTGGACAAGGGCACGGTGCAGGCGTCCAACATGCAGCCCTACCTATCCGCCATCAACAACTACCACGAGGACATGGGGTTCCCCGGGCCTGCCAGGGGCCGGGCGATCTCCAGAGCGGTGAAGGGCATGGCCCGCCTCCAGGTGCAGGCGGCTGAAGCCGCGGGTGAGGAGCAGACGGTGCGGACCTGGCTGCCTGCCAGGCATGTCTCGGCGGTGCATGCGCACGGGCTGGGGCTGGAGCCGGTGGGCCGGGCAGCTACGGAGCTGCTCAGGGCGTGCACCTACGTGGTGTTTGCCTTCGTCACCTTCGGCCGGCCAGAGACGGGCGTCTCCATGCGCAGGGAGCACATCGGCATCACAGGTGACGAGATCTCCGTGGTTCTCCACAAGGAGAAGGGCAGGGGGCACGTGCGCCTCAGAAGGAGGCTCACCATCCCCGCAGCGGGGGTGGCGGGGCTTGTGCAGCTCCTGCAGCACTGGCAGCAGGTGCGGGATGCCTGTTGGGGGCATCGCCCGGTGACGGGCTCGGAAGTGCAGGGCAGCTACTGGAGGCTGCCGTGGGAGCAAGGAAAGCTCCAGTCGGCGCAAGCTAATGGCTGGGTGCAGTTGGCATTGGGGAGGCTGGGGTGTGTCCCTCCGGAAGGGGGACACTTCTCTGGCCACAGCACCCGCAAGGGGGCTTGTACCTGTGCCAGGGCTGTGGGCGCGGCGCTTGAGAAGTGCTGCTTCCTAGGCGGCTGGTCTCAGCTGTCCTCTGCCATCCACTCCTACATTGACCCGGCAGCTGTTCCCGACGAGCACATGGAGAAGTACTTCGGGTGGACCACTCCGAGATGGCGACAGCAGCAGCAGCGGCAGCCTGGCACAGGGCAGTGTGCCTAATGATCTCTGTTACATGGCAACGAGATGTGAAGAGCAAAAGAAATGGTTAAATTGGAGCCTGCGGAATTTTAGAGGTTTCTGTGCCGGTAGATCGATCAGAGTTTCCTGAGCCGTTAGATCAAAATCAGCAGCTGAGTTAGATCTAAAGGCTTTACACACGACAGTATTTAGGAGTTCCGCCCGTGGGAATCCGCAGCTCTGTTCTTTTGCCTTCCCTACCCACCCAACCCAGAAGACTCTCAGCATTTTGCCTTAGAAGCTGTGCATCAGCCTAAAAGCATGTGAAGTTGTGAATCAGCCTAAAAAATACATTCCAAAAAGAGATTTTCTCTCACACACTTAAAAGCATGTAAGAAGAAAGCTATTTTTAATGAAATGCAATGCAGTGTGCCCGTTGACAATGAGATGTGAAGAGCAAAAGAAACTTGCATGATGTGCATCTGTACATGAAAGAGGGCAGGGTGAGGCGCTTCAGGCTCGCCACAGCCATAAGCAACGAAAGTCTGACCGTGAAATCCAAATGTCGGTTTCTTTCGAACGATGGCCGCTGCGATTGTTATGCCTCGTGATATGAAACTAAGCGAGTTCTCCACATGGCAATCTTGATTTATATCATGCAAGCTAGCATCAAGAGTTGATTACCTGTGGAGGTCTCCCAGGTGCGCAAGTTGGGTGATGAGATGCCAGTGGCCTTTCTCGACTCCCTTTTGTGCTCCCACCATTCTCAGCACATTTTTATGCCGCAACTTTTCATTGCTGAGTGCTCCATACTCACGTGCAAAACCCACGACAGGATTTTCTTGCAACTCAGAATTCCCCTGTCGCAAGCCAAATTGAGTAAACAAGCTTGAGAGGATTGTCAAACACGTCCAAAGTCTACCATTTGCTCCATTAATACGAAAGGGATGCCATTTAGTTGAGAGAAGGGTAACACACCGTGGTCAGTTCAGTCGCAAAAACCTTGACTGCGATTGCACTGAGGTCATTTTCTTGCCCGCACAAAGTAGCCGTAAACACTTGAGCTTGCGCCCCACTTCCTATAGGCGGGGGGTTGAGCTTGTACGCAAGGGAAGATCCCGCATCCATTGCTTTGTTCACCATCTGTAGGATTAGTAAGAACGACATCGTGCGGGCAAACAAATATAATTGGAAGAGCATAACCAATACCACGCAAGCACTTGAATCGAAACACAGTTTGTAGAAGCACCAACAGAGAGTTAGAATATTACCTGCTCGTCACAAAGGCGGGCTATATCTAATTCGTACTTGCGTCGCATCCGTTTTGTTCGTGGCACCTCACGTGTGTCTGCACAAGCCACGAGGCTCCAGATCTTGAGCCTAGTTCTTCCCACACTACCTTGTCCTATGCGCAACACTCGATGCCTTCTTCCACTTTAATGCGGCACCCTTAGCCAAGCATGTCTAGCGGAAGCACTAAACAAGATAGTGTTATAAATGTTTCTTTCAAGTCCTAACATCGATTTGCCGAAGCACACTGCAAGCGTTTTTCATTAAACGGATTATTCAATTCGCTAAGGGGTTATTTTCCCCGTGCTGAATGAGTTTATTGTTTTCTTGGCAAGGCTTTGAGCATTCTTCTACAAAAGAGACACAAATGCCCTGGGCCTGGTACGAAATAATGAATAAAAACGCCAGCTTGATAGGAACAGAAAAACTCGAGGTGCCGGGAGTAATCTGGGCCATAGGCCCAACCATGCATAGGTAAAATGTGTTGGTGAGCGAACGACTGTGCGGGAAATGGCAAAAATTGAGTCGAAGTGGGGGAAAATCGGCCTAAAGTCGGCCGGACGTCGATTTGCCATGTAAACGAGATTTATGGTCACTATTGAGAAAAGGCTGCCCGTGCAAGTACCCGTGTGGCCTCATCGTCCACGGTGCTAATCCCCACCAGCCAACCAAGATAAGTTCTCATGTGCTCGTCCGTCGGGTAGATGTAGTTGTGCACAGCCGATGACTCCAATGAAGCACACCTTCTCGAGGGGCGCCCCGAGTGCCCTCGCACTCGTGGCAGCACCCTTCTGAGTGTTGTGCCCCGAGTAGTGCCCCCCTTCCGGAGGCCGGCATGAGTGAGCCTCCAGCGACTGCTTCAGCCTAACGTCCCCAAGGGACCGAGCTGACGTGCATGACTAACCTGCATCACCTTGTGACATCCTGCTGCCCCTAGTCCAGCCCTGCTTTCGGGCCGGCCACAGGTTAATTAAATTAAACTCGTCCGATAATGTAGGCTGTTTGACAAGTAATGGCAAAACGGTTCAACGATACGGTATGAAAAATCTTCCTGTAAGAAATAACTACCATACGTTGCGATTAAACACACAAGGTGATCATCTAAACTTCATATGTACATAAGCCACCCAAATAACGTGGCAACTCCAAAAAAGCATGCGTGCTGTGCAATACAATCGCGAACACGAACTGCAGAGCGATAGCATATCTACTGTCAAAATAACATCCCATAAGTTGCGATCATAAACAAGCTGCGAGCCTCACAGCCAATCTCATACAAGCAGATGGAACATCCAAATATAGCCAAATAATGCCAACACGGTGTGCACACACGATCTGAGGAGGGCAAGATCCTCCCGGGTTGTGCTCCAAGAGCAAAATAGGGCTGAATCGTGGAACCGCGCCACCGCCGCCGCTGACAGCCAGGTCCTTTTTGTCTCTTTCTGCTGAGCTCGAGCCAAGTCCCCAACCAGCGCCACCATGCCCTTGCCCATGCACATGCACACCACCAAACGCCCTTTAGAAGGGCCTTCGTACCCCAAGTCCTCGTGGTAGTTATAGATGGCGGACTAGTACGGAGGCAGGCTACTTGCAGCCACCGTGCCCCTCATGAGTAGAGAACCCATGTGAAGGAGCACCGCCTCCTCAGACGTTGGCAACTAGGGTACCCTCTGCCCCTTGCAGAAATGCATGAATGCCAGCGCCTTAGGGCGGTAGCTGCTCTGTGCGGACAGCACCAAAGTACTCCGCATGGCCGAGATGACCACCTTGGTGTGTGTATGCTGGCCCAGTTGAGCCCGCCAGTGGTTGCCGAGGGCGGTGTTCCACTCGTACATTCCCCCCGAAGTCGCCACCGGCAGTACCACTCGGAAGGTCTCCGTTTCCAAATCGAAGTCCGCCTCGTCCCCATCATCATAGTTTACCTGGCACCACTCCCCCGTGACCGATGTAATAATTCCCGGGTACCATAAGTCGTCGTCTAGCCAGTAGACCTCCAGCAACATGCCCTCACGATGACCGGCCAACGGCTACGGCTGCACCCGAGGCCCCTGCAAATAGAAACTCACCGGCGGTCTGGAATGTGAAAACATTTCCGCGTCCCACACAGAGGGCCCGAGAAGCTCGGACCCTTTCAAACGGCCGGGTGTGAAGAGGTCCCGCCACTGCGGCGTGAACACTACCTCGTCCGCTAGCGCCTCCAGCTTGCAGTACCAAGGCTGCCACGGCTACCTCGGAGTCACCACCGTAGCCGAGGCCCCCTGCTTCGCTTCCTCAGCTTCTGCACCACCTGATCCAGCAGCGCCCAAGGGAGGTTCACCCCAATTGCGCTCTCCTCTCCAATGGTGCAACAAGGAGTCTGTGGCTTCGCACACCCGATCCCACCACTGGGCGTAGTACCGAGGCAGCTGGGCTGAGATCTCCGAGGCAAAGAAGTTGAGACTCCCAAATGCTCCAGCAGCTGCGTGGGCTCCCAATGACCCTTCTTCTCGTTCCTCTCGATGCCCAACTAATGCAGTATCTTGGTCACCATCTCCCGCACCCGCAGGGATTGCGCCTTTCTCATGCACAGAACAAGAAAATCACCCATGTAGGGTAACACCTGCATGCCCGTGATCGTGGGAGACATGCCTAGTCCCCCCTATCTCCGGTTCACTAACCAGCAGTCCTTTCGACTGCCTCGGCGCTGCTTCCACAGCGCCTTTGTCCCGGTCCCTCGGTGCCAATGGGGAACGAGTACACTCCACCACCACCCGCATGACCTTCACGAAAATCCTCGGAGAGTCGATCTAGCCAAAGGGCAGTGCCGAGCACTGCGACAGCCTCCCCTGCAGATCGAACAGCATAAACTCCTGGAAATTCTTGTGCGAGTACTTTTGTAACTTCTTGTGGATGCCCACCATGTGGAACCCGTCCTGGGGATCGAACGAGAACATAAAGTTGTTCTGCCGCACCACCCTCTGCAACCGCTTGAGCAGGACGAGTCTCCAGCCTGGGAGATTGAGGTTGACGGCCGCTCCCACCTTAAAATTAACTCCAAGTGTAAGACACTGGAGGAGTGAGAGCAAGGATTTTTGCAGATTGCACTTGCAGCCCCTTCTAAGGAAGGGGGGCAAGTGCTTTTGCATTTTCATGCATGGTTCCGCCTTAGGGCACTTCAGTTTGGCTTTAAAGTCATGCTGGAGTTCTACGATTTCCTCCTCAGATTGATTGGGGAGGATCGTGCGTCCATGGATGGGTTTAGAGTTCAGACCGTCTGGCAGGACTTCTAGCTTCGGAAGTTCCAATCGGGCACTGACCTCTATTCACCTGCTGCACCTAAGTCGGCGTCCTTGGAACGTCCGCCAAAAGTTTTCACACAGTGGCAGGAGTTCTTGTCCGAGCTCATGGATGCTGGGGCTTCAGTTCCCGGCATGACTTCACATGCTTGCCACATGGCAGCAGCTTTCCAGGGTGACCCGGACTGTGACTTCCTCGTTCGGGGGGCAGCCTGTGGAGTTGGTTTTCCTTTTTCACAAGTTCCTAGGGACACTTTCTACACTGTAGAAAGCTATGTGTCAGATGAGCAGTGGCCGGCTATGCAAGCCGAAATCCTCAAGGAAGATCGGCTGGCAATATAGTCCCGGTTCTCCCGCACTGGAAGGTGCAAGGGATCTCTGCTGTGGGGATTGTGGAAAAGGAACGGAAGGGAGTAGTTAAGTTCCGCCCAGTGTGGGACTACTCTCGTCCGGAGGATGTGGGAGTGAACTCCCGGATCGACCTGGTGAAGGAAAGATTTTCCTCTGTGAAGGATGCCTACTCACTTCTTCGGCCAGGTTTGTGGATGGTGAAGGTCGACCTCACCGCTGCTTACCGTAGTGTGCCTGTGGCAGCTCGGTATTGGATGGCCCACGTTTTCGAGTGGGACGGTGCGGTTTTGGCTGACACCCGAGCCCCCTTTGGGAACTCGGCCATGCCGGGGATCTTCACCAGGTTCACTCGGGCAATTGTCCGGTGGATGCAGGGCCAGGGTGCCTCCATCGTGGGGTACCTTGATGACTTCTTTCTGGTTGGTTCTTTTGAGGAGGTTCAGGAGTTCATATGGCTCCTCCACAAGTTTGTTGATTTCCTCGGCTTCGAGGTCAACGCTGACAAGTGTGAGGGCCCGGATCAGTGCCTGGAGTTCTTTGGGATCGAACTCTCTACTGCCGATGAAGTTTGCACCGCCCGAAGTTCCGAGAACCGGACGCTAGTGGTGCAGGCCAAGGTGGATGAGATTCGCCGTTTGGGTTCCCTAGGTGGGGCCCAGGTGCCCAGAACCAAGCTTGAAGGCCTCCTTGGCCTGCTTGCGTTCTGTGGCCAGGTGGTACACGGACTTTCCTTGTACACCAGGTACTCCCATGCACTGCTCTCCCAGTGCAAGGCGAGATTTCTCCACCTTTCAGACAAGGTGGTGCAGGACCTGAAAGTCATCTGCACAGTCATGAGGTTGTACAATGGCCGAAGGGTCCGCCTGGACCGGTTGGAAGTGAAGTGGGAATGGTTTTCCACCGATGCCTCCACCGGAGTTGGGATGGGGGCCGTGCTTGACAAGCGCTGGTTCGCCGTCACCTGGGACTGGCTCAGGAGCCAGCCCCAAGAGGTTTTCTTCCCTTTTAGACCTGGCTGCCCACAATCCTCGGACATTGGGTACCTCGAGTTGTTCACCCTCTACTGGGCTCTGGTCCTGTGGGGCAAGTACATCGAGGGTAAGTCTGTTGTCGTCCACATCGACAACAACTGTGTCATTAGTCAGTTAGAGAAGTGGTGGGGGCCTTCTGAGTACATCCCTTTACTCAGACAAGTTTTCTTCTTGTGTGTTCGGCACGACATCCGTCTGCTCCCAACCTACATCACCTCGAAGGACAATGTTTACTCTGACCTCCTTTCGAGGGGCCAGGTGGCAGAATTCAACAGGAGGTTCAGGGAAGACAGGCAGGTGTCCGCTTGGATCGAGGACAGGGACGACTGGATGCTCCTGCCCAACTTGTGGGCACCTTTGGACGTCCAGTTTGGGCCTTTCTCGGTGGACTGTTGTGTCTCTTGGCACGGTGCCAACTCCTTCTGCAGAGTCGGTTGGACGAAGGAGGATGACGCCAGGGTTATGGACTTTCGGGGCCATAAACCCTAACGGCTGAGGACACGAAAGTGACTGTGGAAACAAACACAAGTAAAACCGACCAAATATACTTCACAGAACCGACATATGAACCGATAACAACACATGGAACGAATTTGGGGAAATTCCGAACACCCACCGGAGAGACCGGAACCTCCGGCGGACTTACGCCTCCGGCACCAACCCTAATGAAAATAACCGGTAAACACAAAAAAGGCGAGCAAACAGTCCAAACAAACGATGGAAACAAGGAAAAACAAATTGAACACACAACGGACCATAAAATGAACGAAATAAGTGGAAGTAACGCTGTAACGCATAACGAGCAGCAGAAGAAAAAAGGACGAAATAATAAGAGGGGACACGAGGGCCTAATACACGAAAAGAAAAGCGCGGGCAACAACCGGAAGAGGAGAAACGGATGCAACACAAAACGCAAAAGGGAAGCAAAGAGGAAACAAACAAGACAACTCAACAAAGAGATTAAAGACAATGACACCCACAGCGAACACAACTGCAAAGACATGCCAAACCGTACCAAAACAAAATCAGAAAGACGCAAGGCACGAAAACAAATGACAAAGGACAACAGAGGGGGTACGAAACCCAAGCCGAGACCACCACGCGCAGAGGGCAAAAAAGGCCTCAAGATGATAACACAAAACAAAAGAATTAAATTTGTCAGAACCAGAAAACTGACGGAGATGATAGTGACAATACGAGAAGGCACACCGACAAACGGCAAAAAGATAATGAAAGTCCTCCAAAAAGAAAGACATACAACCGAAAAAGAGCTCACCCGAAAACGCTGTGAAAAACTGAAACAAGGGGCTCACATGCGCAATACCCGACCAAACATGACGGGGGGAGGAACGGAGTCCGTGGACGAAGAATACGTATTCAACACCATGACAGCGGGGCTATTCGCAGAAAAAGGAAAACTGAACTCGTACCAAATATACCAAGCACAATTAACACACGAAGCGAAACCACTGTCGGCGCTAGTATTAGGCCAACTGAGGGAGAGCCTCAGAACCCGAGAGCCGTGCACACCAGCCACGAAAAAAGCGATAGAAAAACTGAAAAGAAAAGAACACTTTGGGCTGGCGGTAGGGGATGGGGCACACTGGCGAATAATGCTAGCCGGCCCAACCAAGGAGGACGGACTCACACTTTGGGCGTACGACTTGTTGAAAGGCAAAAATACGGCGGGGGACAAAGCAGCAAAACGAATGCTCAACGAAATGAAAACATGGGCCGCGGAATTGTCAAAACTGATAGGTGAACCAGTAATAGCAAGACAAATGGAGTCGAGCCAACAAAGCGCACAGGACGGGTACATTTGCGGAGTGTGGGTCTCCCTAGCAGCAGAAGCGTGGACACAGTTCCGACAAGAGGGGGCAGAAGGACACTGGCCGACGTACTTTGCGAATGAGGTGAGCAAATGGGGGGCCACGGACAGACAGGCAGTCAACAAGTACAGAAAGAGTTTGCAAATAAGAGTAAAAGCAAATATGGACGCCCAGGCAGCCAGGGCGGTGGCCATGGACAGCGAGGACGACGAAGTTGAGACCTTGAGCACAACCCTGACGACCAGTGACAGATTTCGCGAAACAAATAACACAGAGACACAACAAACAAAAGTGACGGAAGCTAACGAAACGACGCAAACGGATAACTGCCACCACACACGGCAGGAGAAAAGGCAAGACAGGCAGTAGGAACGAGGAACGGAAAATAACATACAAACAACACCAAACCCCAAGGTTGCATACATGCAACCGGACCTATGGAAATGGCTACACAAAAAAGTCGTAAACGCTGGCCAGCGAGAAATGGAACGACATGACGATGGTGAAACAGGAAGTGAACTAGAATACATGGACAGCGAAGAAGACACAAACGAACAAGAGGACGTAGAATGCTGGGAAAAAGCAAAACCAGAAACGATAGGTTGCATGGGAAATGCACACGAAACAGAACCAGCAACTGCAGAACCGCTGCGAGAGGAAATAGGGGAGGACAGACTGAACTTGCTCACATGGAACATGAGAGGACAAAGTGACGCCTGCCTGGACCTAGCAGAAGTAATAAGAACCAAAGCTGAATATGGCGAAAAGGCGTGCAACGTAATTGTACTCACAGAAGTCAAGGACGCTCACGACACGGTCAAAAGAAAATTCAGTGACATGGAATTCACGTCAATTGGGGAACAGACTACTACGAAGGAACCCAGAAAGGGCACACAGGAGGCGAGGACCAGAGGTGGGGTCATAGTGATGCTATAGAACCCCTACAGTCACTCCCACAACCACCATGTAGTCCCCAATGCAGACCTGAACGGATACCTCACGCATGTAGTCCTCCACCTCCCGGGAGGAACCCTATACCACATACTTTCTGTCTACAACCCCCCGGACAGAGAAGAGGCGGGAAAGAGACTCAAAATACTCGAATATGTCACGAGAACGGTGAAAGAAATACAACACAAAGAGAATGAACATATTGTAATAGGAGGCGACCTGCAAGCAAGCAACACGAGATTGAAAGGCAAAGTAAGCCAAATTGACAAACAATGGGGAAAACTCACAACGGAACTTAGCCTGGCGGACGTAGGACCGGGCACGGACACCATGCTAGACTGGGCGGAGCATAGAAACATTGACATATGGCTTGCCCCGACGATACAGAAGGAATGGTACGAAGCGGGGGGGACGAGACAGATTACAAATAAACACATGAGCGACCACACGATGGTCTGTGGAACCGCGCTCAAGCTCGACAGAATGGGCACTCACGAGCCATACACGGAAATACCGAAACTAAGCACAGAACAAAAACTGAAAACACCGCTCAGCAAACCGGACAGGGAAACCCTGCTAAACATACTACTCAGATCGCATGACCTCGCGAGCACGGCGGAGCTGGGAGGACTGGCGATTATGGCCAGAGAAAGCCGAGAGGCGCAAGACATGCAGATGAACAAAATTACCCTAAACCGAGCTGGTGAGAAAGTCAGGGAAATACTGCAAACAGCAAACAACAAAGCGGCAGCAAACGAACAAGTCACGAAGATACCAGTAGGGGGACAAACAATGACCTCACGAACTGAACTCGTAATGACGAGAGCTCAGAGGAGGCTGAGGGATTCTGCAATAATTAAAATGCGTGTAGCAAAGAAAAACAAGAAACAGCTGAAGGACGAAAAACTCGAAAAGGAAACACTCGACCGCCTGAGAAAGGGAAGCGCCACAAGACCGGAAAACAAAGATACGGCCACAAAAGAAGAGTGGGCGAAATGGTTGACGCAAGAAGGACAAAACCAAAGGTCGGAGGCACACAAAGTGGTGCTGCAACATAAAGAGAGCTGCAAAACCCGCAGGAACACGAGAACGGTAAAGAAGTACTGGACCAACCAAAAAAGATACCACACAAGAATTTACGCAGCAGCACAAGAAGCAGGCCATGCACCAACGACCGGGATACGAGCCCTCCGAGACAGAGACAACAAATTGGTCAGAAAATAGCGGACACAATTATAGAACACCTAGCTCACTCTAAACCGTACCGGATGGAACACAAAGATACCCAAGAACCCGCCACACCACCATGGGAAGACAAAACCCAACATGAGCACCTACTGAAACGGCCGAGACCAAACACAACGAATATGACGCTCACGATTACCAGAGCAGGGTATGCGAGGGCAGTCCATAAACTAAACAGCAACAAGGCCCCGGGGCCCTCAAGAGCCCCCAACGAGATACTTAAATACATGCCGGAGGACTTCCATGACGCGTTACACGCCCTAATGCTGGAAATGTGGGAAAGCAAGCACGTACCGATGTGCTGGAAAAGGGGAACCTTCTGCTTCTTCCATAAAAAAGGCGACAGAACAAAACAGCAGAATTACAGACCAATTGCACTTCTTGAAGGGGTCTTCAAACTCTACACCTCCCAAATAGCCCAAATGCTGGCCGAATTCTGCGAAACACAAGGAATACTCTCACAAGCTCAAGAGGGGTCAAGGGAAAAAAGAAACACACTGAGACAGCTGACAAGAGTAACAAACGCAAAAGAGGACGCAAATGTGTCCGGCAACGAGCTACATGGACTATATGTGGACTTTGAAAATGCATACGGCTCAGTGGACCACAAAAAGCTCTTGCAAAATCTGGAATACCTAGGAGTACCAAAACAAATAATAGAAACAGTGACCAATGTACTAGGTACCCAAGAACACGACACCATGTCTATGAAAGCGAGGATGGGGCGACACACCTCAGCAAACACGGTGCACGTAAGAAGAGGACTGCTGCAAAGGGACAGCATGAGCCAGCTGCTCTTCATACTGTACCAAGAACCACTCCTCAGATGGCTAGAGGTAGGGGAACACGGATACGCACACAAACACGCAGCGGACGAAAAGCCAATGGGCACGCTAAGAACAACGGCAGGAGCCTTTGCAGACGACCTCCTGATACTCTGCCCGAACATGGCACACATGAAATGCCAAGCAAGAAAAATGCAAGCGTATTCAGACTGGAGCGGGCTCAAAATAAACCTCACCAAGTCGGCAATAACGGGCATACGGAACGGGGTCCAAGAAATACATGAGTCAAAACACGTAGGGCTCAAACTCCGAGGGGCAAATGGAGAAATGCACCACCTCACGATTCTAAAACCCCACGACACATACAAGTACCTGGGGGTCCTACTAGCGTTCACGGGAAACTGGCAACAAGAAAAACAAGCAATCAGAGCAGAAATGGAACACAGAATACTGCGCTCACCTCTGACCCCGGACCAAAAAGAGTACTCCCTTCACTCGGCAATACTCGGCAAATTCAGATATGGGCTACACCTAGGAATGTACACAGCAGATGAAATAGACGAGTACGACAGAATTATTGGAGGGGCCACGAAGAACATACAAGGCCTACCCAGGAATGGGACACCCAATATTTTCACCTCGGCCGAAAAAGAAGAGTATGGGCTGGGGATGATGCCCCTCCAAGCCGTATACGCCCAGGCGATATGGAGTGGAATACAAGAGGCAGCGCAAAGCGAAGAGGACAAAGGAGCGGTTAGAACGCCACAGTGGAGATACATAAACCTCATGACCAGAATGAGGATGTCGCACGTAAGCAGGTCGACACTAGGCCTGATAGAGTACCATAGCGGCACAAGACACAACTATGAAAACCTGCCCAAATTGTGGGGAGGTCACCAAATCAAATTCAACACCTTACGCAAGCTCAACGCACTGCTGAGATACAACATAACCGTACAAGGAACAGGCTCACTGCTTGAAAAAACTAGAACTCCTCCGCCAAACATAATGCGACAGCTCGAAAACGCCACAAGACCAAAAACGGACAAACAACTGCAAGGCAGAACAACAATGACGAAAGCGGGAAAGATTATGGAAGGGGAAATAGCACAAGAGGAAGGACACGAAATGGGGCCGGGGGACGAACCTAAATGGAGAACTACCCTGAAGAAAGACGAGCCGAAAAAAATAAACTTCACCTCATGCCTCAAACTCTTCGCACACTTCCTGGACCTAGCCCTCCTCACGACTCCGGATGGCAAACAAGCCATGAGCACACAAGCCATAAGAAGCCAATGTCAAGATGTAGTACACAAGGAGGACATGGACGCCATAATGCGAGGACTGAAGTACCTCTACCCCTTTTTGTGCACGCAAACACCCTACGATGTAGCGAAACCAGGAAATTTCTACGAAAGCAACACAAACAGAAGACTGAAAGAATGCTACCAACACCAACAACAAAAAGGACCACTGGATGACAAAGTGGTCAAAACGACACTGCCCAAACTTAATGCCGAGCAACTTGAGGAGCACAAGGCCATGTGGGAACAAATGGGGAAACCCCAAGAGGAAATAGACAGACTGCTCTCACTACACCCACTGACAAAAAACAAAGAAATAGAAGAGAACGTCGACACTTGGACAGCCACAGAGGACCAAACAGCGGAAACACACAACAAGTGGTCCGAGGAAATAGACCCAAAGGAAACAAATATGGACGTGGGGACAGCAGTTCAAGAAAAAGTCGACATGCCGGTGGCAATACTGGCGGAACGAACGTTCCTTGCGAACCACGAAGACAAGAACTCCCAAAGCAAATAATACCGCACGATGTGGGAAGAAGCAGCAGGAGGCAACACACTCACGTGGAGCACGAAAACCACAATAACGGAGTACCTACGAGCGGCGAAAGCGAAGGGACAAACGAGCCACACACTACAAACGCTAATACGCAAAATGAAAGCAGGCATAAACAAACCAGTAAACCCAAAAGGTCTAAAGGAAATACTTTCGGGAAAAAAGAACTCAAGGGAGGCGTGGCCCACGCTTACAGAAGAAAACCTCACGTTAGACCCGCAGGAAACACACCCAGAACAAGACATAGTGGATACCAGGGCACACTATTGCCAAATACGAGTTGAAGGGGAGAGAGCACACAACTACCACAGGAATGGCAAATACATAGGCACGGTAACACTGGAAAAACTGAACAGACTCAGGGAGAGATACAACCAAGCGGTGGGAGACACGACGAACCTCACCCCACACCAAAGAGTACTCAGAAACGAACTCTGGGAAGACCACCAAATTAAAGTCTCGACGTTCGAAGACGAGGTTGGAATGCTCCTAATTCGATACTCGAGCAAAGAGGAAAAGGAGGAGAGAAAAAAGAACCTCCAAAATCACTGGACCCTACCGGGGGAAATGCAACGCGCCCTGCAACAAGCCTTCAACATTCACACGGAACTGTTCGCCTCCCCGCTCAACGAACACCACAACACAATTAAATACTTTGCCAAATATGAAAGGGATAAAATATTCGGGGCGAGAGGCTCAGCATGGGAAACAAACTGGGGGAAACTAAGAGCATACCAATTCAACCCGGAATACACAGCAAAAGACCTCAAAAAAGCGCTAGCACATGCGATAGCTGCAACGGCGGCAGATGAACCGGTATTCGGGGTGGGAATATACCCAGCCTACGACAAAACGCCGTACCGAAGACAATTCAAAAGGCATGAAGGACACAGAGTGCACGAGCTTGTGCAAATTGAACGAGGACAATTTACGTTCCTCCCCCCCGGACCACTGGATGGGAAAAAGCCAACAAAAAACCTCGCAGTGCAACTGGAACCTAAGGATACTAATAGTCGCAAACAAAGCGGGATGGAGACACCACTGCCCGAGGCCAGACGAAGCAGCGGAGTGCATAAGACGGGCTCTCACCACGTGCCCGCAAAGCAAGGTACGCAAGGTGAGAATAGAAAGACAACCGACGAGAGAGGCAAACCCAGACGACGAAAGAGATGCACATACAGAACCAGCAGGGGAACCAGACTGCATAATTGACCCTAGGCCGTGGCAACAATATGAGCTGCCGGTAATGTCACTGGAGGAACTAGTCAATGCCCATACTAACACAATGTGCACAAAATGCCAAGAAACGGAAAACAAACTAGACAACAGAAAATGTCCCCAATGCGCCAATGCGCAGGAAGAGGCAAACCAATGGCTAGAAAGCTCTCAGTTGAAATACGACGAAGCAGAGGACAGGGACCAATACGGTCCGGCAAACCGAGGAAAAAAGTGGGACATAATTCAGCCGGGCGCCACCGCAGTAATATTGGCCAACACAAAATGGACCAAATGGAGAAGGCAAATAATGGCACGGAACATATGGGACCAAATAGGGATAAAAACACCTGTAATGTACCCAGCACACTTCTGGCCGGAACATGAACCGGGAAGCCAAGGCAGAAGATGGGGGCTCCACAACACACCATACCCAAGGGACACTCCGCCAGACGTGGAACGACAGCAGACGCAATACCCAACACCGAACAGAGCACACGACCCGAACAAATACATATACACGGACGGAAGCAAAAGAGAGGTGGAGACACAAGAAGGAACCAAAGAATGGGCAACGGGCGCGGCAGCCTGGGACCCCAGAACGGGCGAAGGTGAAAAGCACGGGTACCGATGGGAAGGGGAGGACCAGTCGGTAAATAAAGCCGAGCTGATAGCAATATATGCGGCCACGGCACTCCCAGAATGGCCCACAGAGCACGTACTCACCGTATGCACGGACAGCCTAAACTCCATAAGACAACTAGAAACAATGCGAAGGAAACCGCGCCGCATGGAAAGGCACCAACACAGGGACCTCCTCTACGCAATTCTAACAAACATAGAAGGGGTAATTGCGGCAGGAACAAAAGTGAGAATACTAAAGGTGAAAGCCCACATAGGAATTGCTGGAAACAAAGCAGCGGACCAAGCAGCAAAGGAGGCATGCATAACAGGGGAACTCAAGGAGGCCTGGGAAAACCAGGATACGACACAAATAAAACCAATGGTACTCAATGAAGAAGGTTACAAACAGGAAATTAAAGGACACAATGGGGTACAAAAACAGGTCGCCAGAAGCATTCGGGACACGGCTAAAATGAAAGAAAACAGACTCACTAGAAAAATGGAACAACTAAAAGGAGACCCGACAAAATGGGGAACCGGCCAGCAAAAGGAACGAATGATAGAATGTGTAGAAGCAACAGTGGATGATGAACCAGACGAAGTACCCGATGAAAACACCACGCAAGACAGAATAAACCAACGGCAAAGGGCAGACCAACACTTGGAAGAGGAAGAGATGCAGCTCCGAGAAATGATGTCCCACACAATACAAAACTCAGAACGACAAAAACCGGAGGAACAATGCGATGAGGAGGAAGAAATGCTACTGCATGGAATGATGGACCGGGAACAACAAGACGTAACCGGACCAACGCGAATACGACATGCAATAGACACCGACCGAAAGACCCCTGAAGCAACGGCCGCAAACGAACGAACAACTCAAAATGAACAGAACATGCATGGGGTCTTTCTCGAGCAACTGGAGCAACTGAAACAGAGCGTGGCAAAGGAACCTGAACCCAAGGACGATGCGAACAACAGCACCCCAGAAGAGGCCCAAGAATTCTTGATGGAGGGCAATAGAACTACGGAGGATGCGGAAACAGAGAAAGAAACCACCGAGCCGACCGAACAAAAACAAGGCATATATGGGTTCTTCTTGGGACGGCTGGAACAGCTCAAAACAAATACGACAAGCGTGCAGGAAACAGTGGAGGAAGACATAAAACTCACGAGATGCAACGAACAGGAGTCAACCCAAGAATTCTCGACGGAGATTAATAGGCTGACGGAAGAAGCAAAAACCGACAACGATGGAACTGAACAGACAAGACAAACGCCAGAACGAACTGAACTACTCGAGCAGACCAATGAAGACAACAACACGAGCACCGTGGACAATGAAACTGCGACCGCAGAAACCAACGAAAACCCAGTAGAAAACGATGGGACAGCCAACGGTGAAACGGCCACGCAGACGGAAGAAAGGGAAAGGGAGGCAAGAGACAGAGCAAGACTACATGAGAGAGCAACGGAAGAAGCTGAACTCCTCGCTAAGCTTACAGACCCGAGGCCGAGAACCAGAAGCAGACACAAAAAGGAGATGGAAAAAACAACAAAATGGGACGTAAGGAAAGTGACGATAAAGAAAAACCCGGAAGTCACGAACATGTGGCTGAACGCAAAAATGCAACACCTGGTAGGTGACAAACCAATACACAAACTCTCGAACGAATACTGGAAAAGGGCAACATACTCGGTGAGAAAACTGATTCTAAAAAGCAGAATGGGAGTACTACCGGCTCAAGACTACGACACAGCGAAAGAAAACAAAAACCACACGGGAGAGTGCCCACTATGCGGAGCACGAAAAACAATAATTGCAAAAGGATTCCTAGTGAAACCCAGCCATGCGATAGGAGGAGGCCGCCGGCACGTGGAAATGCAAAACATGAACACAGCCAGGGCAGACGACGTGGCAAGCTGGGGGGACAAGACGATGCGTAACCACAGAAAGGGGGGATGCAGGATACTCTCGTACACGGGCAAAAGAGGGGAAGAACGCACCCACCCAAGAGTAATTCCAAACTGCATACTGACTAGAGGACAATGCAGAAGGGATGGAAAAGACAACCCAGCACCGAAGGACGGACCGGACACAATGCCACACTTTGTCGATGCCCTCCTTATAGAGGGGATGGAAGACTGCAAAGGCGACAAGGAGTACACACAAGCGGAAGCCAAGAAAGCAGTGAAACAAATACATGTGATAGAGTACACGTACACTGACGACGGAAAATGGGGGCAAGCGCTGCTCGGGAAATACAAAAAGTATGGCCCACTGATGGACCTACTGAAAGCACATGGCTTCAAAGCAACACTGCATGTCATGGCGACAGGAAGAACAAGAACTTTATACGAACACAACAAAAAGATACTCGAAAAGTTAGGGCACGACAGCAGAGAAGCCACCAAGGCACTTCAGAAACTACATGACCTGACAGTAAAAAACGCGCACGACATGTACCGGCTCTACAGAAAATTGGTACAGGAACACGAACAAAACAGAACTACAGAAGCGAAAAGAAAGAAAAAGGAAACAGCGAATGAAAACCACCCAACATAGGCCCCAGCACAAAACAGTTGCCAATTGCGGGCAGCTGTGGCCCAGAGTAGGGCCAGGATTAATTTACTCGCACGCCCAGGGGCGTAGTTTTTTCTTTTTCTTTTTTCGGGGCCATAACGCCTAGGGAAATATCCCTTTCTCCGATTTCCTTGCTATCCTCCAGAACTTTCTGAGGTGCAAGAGACGGCAGCAGAACGGCACCTCCGGAACCTTCTTGGTCCCTTGTTGGGAGGGGAACCCCGGCTACGAGCTGGTGAAGTCCCTCCCGGAAGTGTTCAAGGTAAAGCGTCGGTGGGATGCCCGCAGTACCTTGTCCACTGCCCCTTCCCCGGAAGGGGGTGGTCGAACCTTTTGGAGGAAGACCCGTTTTGCAGTGATGGTCGTCCACTACCCCCCTGGCCCTGTGGACTGGACTGACTCCGAGCTCACTGGGGTTACTTGGTGAGCAGACGAAGTCTTGGACAGGGTGGAGGCCGCCACGGCCTCCCTCCAGGCTGAGTGTTTTGCTGTCAACACTCAGTGCTCCTACTCCGCAGGGGTACGGAGTTTTGTCTCCTTCTGCATTGCCGGCAGATGGAGGAACTTCCTCGAGGAGATGCTCCCAGCTTCCGACGAGGTCTTGGCGAAGTGGGTTGTGTTCATGGTTACTGACCAATTGGTCAAGCCATCCACCGCCAAGCAGTACACTTCTGGTGTACGTGCCCTCCACCTCCAGCTCAAGTTTGAGTGGACTCCTGTTCGGGAGAGGTGGCCGGTCTAGGCAGCTTTGCACGGTTGCAGGAGGAGGTGGGACACCCCCTCCAAGCAGGTGATGCCCATTGGTTTTGATAAGCTGCGTCTGATGCAGCGGATGGTGGACCCGAACAACTTCAACGAGCTGACGGTGTTCGACACCATGGTCACGGCCTTCGTCTTCTTCTTCCGGAAGGACAACGTCTCCGTCGACAAGGCCGATGTCTGGAACCCCCCGGGTCACCTCTGCCGTTGTGACGTGTCTTTCTCTGACTCGGGGTTGGTGGTGGTCATTTGGGTCCGGCACTCGAAAACCATCCAGGCCGGGGAAAGGTACCACACCGTCTCAGCTCATGCTGTTCCCGGCTCCCCCCTCTGCCCCGTTGCCGCCCTCCGACGTGTGCTGGCCGGCCCGGGTTTGGGTCCTGATGGCCCCTTGTTTTGCACTCAGGATGCCAAGGTCAAGCTCAGGCCCTTGACCCATTCTGTTTTCGTGAGCACCTTCAGGTGCTTAGAGAGCCGGGTTGCATCCCGAGGCCTACTCCGGGCACTCTTTCTGCCGGGGTGACGCCACCACTGCTTTCTGCTTGCAGGTGCAAGACTCCCTCATCCAGGCACACGGGGACTGGGCCTCCGAGTGCTACAAGTTGTACTGTGACTTGGATGCATCCCAGAGGCTGATCCTCCCCTCGGCCATGGCGGCCGGTGCTGCGGCTGCCACGACGGCCTTTCAAGCGCGGCAGTAACTCCCGGGTGTGTTCCCTCGGCCCACCCCCTCCCCGTTCCCTCACTCTCATGCCTTCCGAGGGGTTGGGTGTTGTGTCTCAGCCTGCAGTGCCTCCCTAGCAGCAGGAACCTAGGGCCGCACCTAGTGCCCTGCTGTCTTCACGGGACCTGAGGTTTTCGGTGTAGGTGCCTGCCCCCTGTGTGGGGAATGTGCCAAGTCCCAGCCTCTATTTTGAGGCACCTCTATTTTGAGGCCTGTGTGGGCTCGGCCTTAGTAGGCTCTGGTGGCCTTAGGTGCTTGCCCGTTTTTGGTTGCCTGCCCCCTGTGTGGGGACTGTGTCGAGTCCAGCCTCTATTTTGAGGCGCCTCTATTTTGAGGCCTTTAAGGGCTTGGCCTTAGTAGGCCCTAGTGGCCTTAGGTACCTGCCTCTACTTGGGTGAGAGGAAGCTTCTTTTGCCCCCAGGTCCTTGGCCTGGAGACTAGCTGAAGCCGCGCTGGAGCCTGCAGCTGCCTTGCAGTTGCCCGGAAGCTTCCTTGTTGTCACCACTGCAGAGAGCCACATTCCGACACTCGGTAGATGTAGTGAGATTGAGAGTTGAAAGTTGAGACGAGACCCTCCAGAGAACCCTGCACCGACGGTACCTGCTAGCTAGGAGATTCGAGTGACCAGGAGTACTGGTTGACTCCACTAGCAAACATTCACGATATATATTCTATACATATATATATTGCTCGTACCATCTGTGTGTGTTCCCTGCTTGGTGTACCTGCTACTTGGCCAGAATAATTGCAAATTGTTGCAAGCTATAATTTTGGTTATTCGAAGGTAGCCACAGTACACCCTCCGCCCCCTCCCGTCGACTGTAGACGTCTCCTGACACGGGGGGGGCAGCGTCCGTAGGACGCCCGTCAGATCACAGATCTGACTTCCGACCCGTTTTGATCCGACGATACTGGTCCGACCCGTATTGTTCTCAGGACAGGCCTGTAGTGATTTCGTGACCGGATCATTCCATGACAAACCGTTTTTCCAGCGGTTTGTCGAAGTACTAAAACCGGTTGTGATGGCATCACAACCAGTTTTCTCGCTTCAAGCCCACAGGTGCTTAGCACCGGTTCACGCTTTCTTTTTTCCCACCTTCCCTCCCTGGTCCTATCTTGTGGCTTCTGGGGATAAGTGGTGGGGTTTGGGTGAGAGGAAGCTTCTTTGCCCCCAGGTCCTTGGCCTGGAGCCTAGCTGGAGCCCAGCTGGAGCCAGCAGTTGCCTTGCAGTTGCCCGGAAGCTTCCTTGTTGTCACCACTGCAGAGAGCCACATTCCGACACTTGGTAGATGTAGTGAGATTGAGAGTTGAAAGTTGAGACGAGACCCTCCAGAGAACCCTGCACCGATGGTACCTGCTAGCTAGGAGATTCGAGTGACCAGGAGTACTGGTTCGCTCCACTAGCAAACATTCACAATATATATTCATTATGTTCAAATTGGAGTGCAACAAAATCCGTGACTCCTGCTGCAGTAGAGCCGAATGACACATGTAGCTCCGTGACACAAACAGGATGTACAAGTAGCCACGAAGCGACACGCCTGTTCAGCTCTGTTCCTTTTGCTCTTGCAAACAGGAACTTCACGGGTACCTACGGTACTCTGTGAGGCACACTGCAAATCCGATTTTGTAATTTTCTTCACCTGTTTCACCGGTAAAACAGTAGAGTAGGTAGTGACTAGACCACTTGGTTGTACGACGGCGATCGAACGACGACAGGAGATCTGACAGAGAAGTCGCGGGGACGGCGTTACGACTTCAAACGACGGCTTCACAGCGGCTACGACAGTACGATTGACTTCACTGTTACTCCTCTGAGGGAGAGAGAATGGCTGGTTCTTCGAAGGGCAAGTCGACAGAGGATTTCCCTCCCCTCCCGGGGAAGCCAGACATCGGGCAGGCTTCCCCTTCCCCGGCAGCACCGTCCACTCAGGACGTGCTGTTACAACAAATTCTGACGATGCAAAAGCAGCAAGGGGAGCTGCTTGAGATGCAGAGGCAGCAGGCAGAGGATCATCGACTGCTGCGTGCTGAGCTTCAACGTCAAGCACAGATCAACGTTGAGCTGGAGGCGAAGGTGGCAGCGAAGCCTGGGACTTCTGACCCGGAATCCGCAGCCAAGACCGCCGAGCAACTTCTGGAGAGAAGGAAGAAGCTGGACTACGTGCCAGCAGCCTCCGTCAACCCGTTCCCACCGCGGCCGGCGACACTGACAACGAGGATGCCGCAGTTGTACGACCTGCACGGCAGCAAGACGTACGACGCGCTCTCCAAGAAGTCCAACTCTTCGATGAAGTACGAGTGCATGGTTCTGGCTCCAGCGCTGTCTTACTTGCACGACGTGGTGAACGCGTGCAACCAGGCGTTGGACGTGAACGAAGACTCCGGATTGACGCTGAGAGAATGGCAGAAACACTGCCACGAGGTTACCAACTCGGTCCACGGCGTGTACGCGTTGCTTTGCAACCGTTGGACGATGCTGGAACTGCGCGGGCAGCTGGAGCAGGAGCCTGGTTCTTCGCAGCGTGGAGGATCAGACGCTCTACGCGCTAAGCTGCAGTTCGTGGAGGACAGGGTCTACCAGGCAGCAGACGGCGTGGTGGCGGACGAGGTGTTGCAGCAATGGCTGAACGACTTCGACAAGAACCGCGGCAGGGCGATGCTGAACCTTACGTCGAAGAACGCAGCGAGCGCGGAAACGCGGGTTGTAAAAGATCCACGGGACCGCGACCGCTGGAAGGAGCGTAAGAACAAGGAGAAGGACGGTACGAAGCAGCCTACCGACAAAGGCGGCGGCAAGGGCCGGGGCGGAAAGCCCGCGGCCGATGCGTGATGTGCGTGCCGCCACCCCGTCCAGCGCAACAGCCCTCTCCGGGCGCTGGACGGGGGAAACTCACCGTGCAACAGCAGGTGAGACAGCGGAGGGGAGCATGGCGCGCGGCGGGCGCCAGTTCCGAGGTGATGCAATGGATTACTCACGGGGTGAAGTTGAGGTGGAAGCGCAAGCCTCCGCCTCCGTTCGACCACGGGGTGTCACTGAGGGATGCTACGCGGCAGCAGCAGGTGTGGCTGGACGCGGAGAAGGAGAGGCTGCTGGAGAACGGTGCCTGGACGAGAGCGACGAGAAGATCTCACGTTTCTCGCGCTTTTTTAGTGCCAAAACCGGGTACGAACAAGTGGAGACTGGTGGTGGACTTCCGATGGCTGAACCAGTGGTGTGTAAAAAATCGTGTGAAGATGGAGACGCTGAAGAAACTAAGGAGACTGGCGAAACCGGGCGACTGGTGCTTCAGCTTCGACCTCCAGGACGGTTTTCACGCGCTGGGAATCCACCCGGACTTCCAGAAGTTCATGCAGTTCGACCTGCAAGGGGACCTGCTTCAATGTTCAGCGATGCCGTTCGGATGGAGCGACGCTCCGAGAGTTTTCTGCAAGTTCGTACGCGTGATGGTGGAGGCTTTGCGTTCTCCACAGGCAGCGGAGGATCGCAGAGAAATCAAGAGACTGCGGGACGGTTCCGCAGTACGACAGCGATGGTCAGTCCGTCGCAGGACCGGTGGTGCTGGCGGGGACGCGAACCGTCACAGCGGAATGCGAGTACTACCGTACATGGACGATTTTCTGGTGCTGGTCGACTCTCAGCGAGAAGGCTTTCTGCGTCGAGAAAAAGTTCAACTGGTGCTTCATCGACTTGGCCTACGGCGGAACGAGAAGAAGGGCCACTGGGAGCCTACGCAGGTGGTGGAGCACCTCGGGCTGGAGGTGGACCTGAAGCTGGGACAATTCCGTGTGACAGAACGACGGGTGCACAAAATCCACACCAAGGCGAAGGAGATCCTGTGCGACGCAGCGAGAAATCGGAGGTGGATTCCTGCCAGGAGACTGGCGTCCTTCACGGGACTCTGCCAATCCGTGTACTTGGCAGTACCAGCGGCGCGGCTCTACCTACGGGAGCTCTACTTCGTGCTGGCGGAGAAACGCAGCTGGGGAGCGAAGGTAAAAATCTCGCGTTCAGCTCGGGGGGACTTAGAATGATGGTCCAGGCTACCTGTGATGAGCAGGTGGAACGGGCGCAAGATCTGGAGATCCCCGACGAGAGCGAAGGTGCACACGGACTCTTCGATGACGGCGTGGGGAGGAGTGCTGAACCTGAAGTTCCCCGCGCGAGGTTTCTGGCCAGACGAGATGCGCTGCTGGCACATTACACACCTGGAGCTGGAGGCCGTGTACAAGACCGTACAGGCGTTCCTGCAGGAGCTGGAGGGCAAGGTCGTACGGCTCTACTGCGACAACCAGGCGGTGGTGGCGATGCTGTCACACTTCACCTCCAGAAACCCGGACCTGATGAGGAGAATGAGGAGACTCTGGCTGCTACTGGATCTGCACGACATCGAGTTGCAGGCTCGGTACATCCGCAGCGAGGCCAACGTGTGGGCCGACAACCTTTCGCGTTGCGAGGATTTGGACGACTGGAGGCTGAATCGGGACTGGTTCGTGTGGGCCAACAAGCAGTGGGGGCCCTACACAGTCGACCGGTTCGCTTCCGAGATCTCCGCGCAGCTTCCTCGGTACTACGCTGCGTGGAAAGACCCGAAGTGCGAAGGTGTGGACTCTCTGACGTACGACTGGCGGGGGGAGAACAATTGGGTGAACCCCCCGTGGGCGCTGCTGGACGAGGTGGCGCACAAGCTGCGGGAGGAGGGGGCCGCTGCTACGGTGGTGGCTCCGTACTGGCCGGGACAGTCCTGGTTCAGGGAGCTGGAAGCCCTGGCCACCGAGGTGGTGATCATGCCACGGCGCAGGGACCTGTTCACTCCGAGCAGGCTGGGAGGGTCCGAGCTGCTCGGGCCCTCGAAATGGGACGCTGTGATGTTCTTCATCGAGGCGCGCCCGTGAGTTACTACGCTGCTGAAGTACGAAGAAGCTCTGCTACGAGTACGACAGCAAGCAAGGTGACCGTGGGTACGAGAATCGAGGTGTTCTGGAAGGACGATGACTGCTTCTACCCGGGTGTGGTGAAGGAGTTCAACGAGGACGGGAAGGCGCACGTGCTGTACGACGACGGCGACGAGGAGACGCTAGACTTGTCCGAAGAGAACTTCAAAATCATCAACAGCACGGACGAGACAACAGACGCGGACGGCGAGAACACCGAGCGGAGCAGCGGAGGCAACTACGAAGAGTACAAGCGCGGTGGTGCTGTACAAAATTTCCTCACGCACTCACTTTGTGAGCGGTGGAGGGGTGAGTTGGGACCTTCCCGGCTCACCGAACTGGCGGTGTCGATGCAGCAAAAGGCACTGCTGGACACGACGAAGGACAACTACGGACCGAAGGCACGGCGATTCATTTTATTTTGTGAGCGTGACCAACGGCCGTGGCTGCCAGCGTCGGAGGCGACTGTGTTGCTGTACATCGCCTCTCTGTTGGAGGACGGGAACATCCAGTCGGCATCCTTACAGCCGTACCTGTCCGCCATCAACAACTACCACGAGGACCTTGGTTTCTCTGGACCAGCGAAGGGGCGCTCTGTGACCCGAGCTGTGAAGGGGATGGCGACCATCCAGGCGGAGCTGGCCGTGCAGGAAGAGAACATCGAGACCCAGCGGACGTGGCTGCCAGCAGCACACGTACGACGGGTGCACGAAGCAGCGCTGAAGTTAAATCCGAGATCGCCTGAGGAGCTGCAGCTACTGCGAGCCTTTACCTACGTGGTTGTGGCCTTCGTGACCTTCGGCAGACCGGACACGGGGACCTCGTTGTCACGGCAGCACGTTCATTGTGGCGACGATGAGTTCTCAGTGGTGCTACTGAAGGAGAAGGGACGGCGACACCATCGAGTGAAGCGACGCCTTACGATCCCCTGGAAGGGGGTGGCTCTGTTGAAGGAGCTGATCGAGCACTGGGAGTTCTACCGTGACACAGCTTGGAGCATTTCTGAGAAGACTCAACCTGACGGCTACTGGCTGCTACCCGAGGACCCGAAGAACTTCAAGGCTTCCGTGGCAAATGACTGGATTGGTCTAGCTCTCGGCGAGCTGGACTGCAGACCTCCTGAAGGAGGTCACTTTTCTGCACACAGCACCCGGAAGGGTGCCACGACGTGTGCTCGAGCTGTGGGTGTTACAATGGAGAAAGTGTGCTTCCTGGGAGGCTGGTCACAGTTCTCTTCGGCAGTGCAACACTACATCGACCCGACAGCTCTGAGGGACACAGACATGGACTACTACTTCGCTTGGTTAACATGGTCACAGTGACAGAGATCAGATTTCTTGTGTGTGCCTCACAGTTTCATCTTTGGTTTCATGGCAAATGAGGATTCGAGCAAAAGAGAAATGTTCAAATTGGAGTGCAACAGAATTTTTGTGGTTTCAGACTTTCAGAATCCGTGACTCCTGCTGCAGTAGAGCCGAATGACACATGTAGCTCCGTGACACAAACAGGATGTACAAGTAGCCACGAAGCGACACGCCTGTTCAGCTCTGTTCCTTTTGCTCTTCCCACCGCTCCCGACCCAGAGGACTCTTTCCTTTTGGTGACGTGCACAGACAGTCTGGACATCTCATCAAAAACATGAATTTAGAAAGCATGTAAAAAGCACAAAATGCATTTTAAACACTTTACAAAATCATTTTAATGAAATGTATTGCAGTGCCTGCCTTTGGCAAATGAGGATTCGAGCAAAAGAGAAACACATATATTGCTCGTACCATCTAGGAAAACTGTGGACTCTGAGACAGTGTTAAAGACAGAGAGCTCAAAAGACAAATTCAATGACTGTATGACAGTATGACAGTATGACAGTATGACAGTATGACAGTATGACAGAGTACAGTACTATGTGTAAAGGTGAACAGAACAATGATGACAATGAGATTACAAGAGACAGAAGATCAATTCAAAATGGATACAGTATCTGTCACAAGAACACAAGAGTACTAGTACGAGTATAGAAGTAGCTATGACTGAGTAACAGTGAGCACTTGAACAGTGCTATGTGATATAAGCACTGTGTGTAACGAACAAACATTCATTATCAGTTTAAATCAATCAACAGTGTGTGTGCGTATGAGTGTGTGTTCGTACACTTTCTACTGGATATATGAAGTTAGTAGAAGTTGATTATCCTAGGTTATGGGCCTGATATAGGTCTGATAGTGTAGATACAGCCGTCATGGCGGACGTAAAGTATCCTACGAGGGAATCGCAGCTTCAGGAATTGGTAGAGCAGCAGGCTAGTTTTATGAAATCAATGGAAGCGACAATTCAGGCTTTGATTTCAGAGAAGAAGGAGTCTGGGAAATCGACAGAGAATGAAGAAGCTGCGTCGAGTGCAATGAGCACTGCCAACGCACAGAAGACAGTTCAGTGCGTTGTGAAGTTGTTGGGTACGACGAAGTACACGGGTACAGAGAGGAATCAGTATGAGTCCTGGGTACAATTTAAGACACAGTTAGAGTCAGCAGTCACGTTTTATCCTGAGCTGCTAGAACTGGTGTGCGACTATCAAGTGTCAGATATTGCAGATATCAAAGGACTGGACTTGTATATGCCTAAATCGAGAGGATATGGCAACATGGCTGCAAAGGAGAAGCCTTCATCACGGGCAGAAGACAAGCCTGCGTCACAGGCAGAGGACGAGGACGAATTTGAAGAGGTCTTTGACGACAGCGGCAGTTTTGTTACTGTGCCTGGTTCTGCGAGTATGGCCAGTACAATTTTGTCAGCTATTTTGAAGCAGGTGACAGCTGGGGACGCCTTTGACGTTGTACGACGCTGTGGTAACGACGGGTTGAAGGCGTTCAGGAAACTGAAGTGTAAAGTGGAGCCGCAGCTGTTTGGTCAACTCGCGGGCTCAATGAAGAAGCTATGCAAGCTGACGGTGAACGCCAATGAGGACCCGGTGAAGCAGTTGGGATATTTTGGTGACGTTATGTGCTCAGTGGCCAACTATGGGGGTGCAAAGCTTGACCCGACAACTGTGGAGGTGCTGGTGACTGCTCTGGCTGTTGCGGCTATGCCTATGGAGTATTCGCAGGTGGTTGCGGATATCAGTAAGGAACGACGTCCTTCGTTTGATATGCTTATGCAGAGGTCTGAGTATTTCTATGTGAATGTCGTACAGCAATCGGCGGTTCATTCATCGAGTATTGTGGGAGCTACTGTGGACGAGGAGGCTGTTGCAGTGGCAAGAGCACTGGTTGCGGACAGAAGGAGGCAGAGCGAGGAGAAGAGGTTCAATGACGGGAAGAAATTGATATGTCCTACGTGCTCTGGTGTACATTCTGCAGAGAAGTGCTGGATAAGCAACCCGGCAGGTATGGAGGAGTTCATCAAGCTCAATCCTGCTAAGGAGAAAGGGGTTCGTGAGAACTATGCGCGGAGGCTGAAGAAAATCGCGGCGAAGAAGTCACCTGACGCGGTAGCAGCGACGGTGGAGAATGGACCTTCATCGAGTTCAGCGAGGCCGCGTCGTACGGAAGTTTCTGCGGAGGAGCTGTGGAGCTTGGAGAATCATGAAGAAGTTCATGTTGCCTGTCCGGTGGTCGCTACAGTGGCAAACCAGAAGGTGATATACACTGGTGAGGTATTGGAGGACACCTGGGTGTACGGTGTGTACGACAGAGACAAGGAGAATGACGCACTAGTGCAGAAGGAGTACTATGAGGACTCGGTGCATGAGGAAGACCTGTGTGCAGCAACTGTGGTGGACTCTGAGAGAGAGCTGTATTTTGATAGCATGGCCACGAGGTCTATTTTTAATGACCTGTCTATGTTTGAGGGCGCTCAGGTGAACGCGTCATCAGCGGTGGCGTTCAAGGTCATGGCTGGAGAGGTGACGACGTCTCGTGGGGGAGGCCGTGGGTATATTACCTTGTGGAATCGGGTGACGAAGAAGGCTGACGTGCTGTTGGTAGAGGCGCAGTATGTGCCTGAGTCCCCCTTCAATCTGGTGTCCGCGGTGAGCCTGGAGGACAAGTACGGTTTGTATGCACAGTTTGGGGACCGTGTGCTGAAGGACAAGAAGAATCTGTGCGAGTACGACGTCTGTAGAAAGGGGAACGTGTATGTTTTACCTGAGGTTGTCGTACAGGAGGCGGCGCTGCCGGGGGTGGAGTGCGGCAAGAAGAAGAGTAGTCCGGTGAGGGACAAATGCAACTGGAAGTTCACCGAGTTCCAGAGGTGGAACATTGAGAAGGGGCCCTTTCATCTGGATATGTGTGCTGACGAGCACAATCGGCAGGTGAGCGAGTACTACTCGTTGGTGAACTCGGTGTTTCTTCATTGTCTGACGGGACGCAGCTTCTGGGGTAATCCACCGTACGACGATATGTTCATTGAGAGACTGCTGACCAAGATACTCATGGACTTTCCTAAGGACCCCGTGAACACGAAGTTTATGCTTGTGGTGCCGTACAAGCCAAATGCTGCGTGGTGGAGTTTGACGACGAAGTTCGAGGAGTTGCACGTATACTCGAAGGGCAGCGTGATATTCTCAGCGAGAACGGATCAGTGCTATAACGTGTCTGAGCTGGAGGAGTCCGAGCCTGGTCGTGTTTTTATCCAGGGGACTCCGTGGCCAGTGGTTGTGCTGTATCTTGATCAGTATGTGGTCCCGAGGGTGGACGTGAAGGTTGTTGCACATCTCAGGCTTGGTCATGCTTGTGACAAGTATGTGGAGGTCATGGACCTTCAGGGGTTGGACCTTGGGGTCAACTCTGAGGAATTGAGGAACAGCAATGTACTGAGCTGTTCGGTGAACTGTATGGCGTGCCAGGTGGCGGCGCCGAAGAGGCCATCACAGACGACAGATAGGGGAAGGGTCCCGAAGTCTGTACGGAAGGTGGTGGACAAGAGGGAGGTGTCTGTCAAGATGGGGCAGCTGACGTTCACTGACCATGGCGGACCGTTCGTGACATCTACAAAAGGTTATCGTGGGTACACTATTCACGTGGATGACTTTTCTGACGTGTGTCACTTCTATGTCTGGAAACAGAAGCTGGAGTATGTGGACGCTCTGGAGGACTATCGCAAAATGGTGAGGGCGACTGGGCGAGTGTTCCTTGAGGAGGAGACTCGTGTTGAGCAGGTGGTGTACGACTTGGACGTGCTGGTGTTGCACTCTGACAATGACTCTACCATCGTGTCTGGAAAGACCAAGAAGTACTGTGAGGACAATGCTATTGTGCAGAGGACAACGTCACCGTACTTGCACGAGAACAATGCCAGGGCGGAGACCATGAACAAGTTTCTGCAGACGAAGGCGAGGGCTATGTTGGCGACTGCTGGTTTGCCCGCGACTATGTGGCCTTTGGCTATGAGGCACGCTGTGTATCTTATCAATCGACTTTGCAAGGCTGGGCTGGGTATGCAGTCCAGCTTGCAGGTGCTGAACCAGAAGTACGATCTGTCTGTGCTACGAGTGTTTGGTTGTCGTGCGTACGCTTTCATCGACGCGAGCCTGCGTTCCAAACTGGCTGATCGGGCTACTCCTTTGATCTACGTGGGACACGAAGAGAGATCTACGGCTTATCTGCTCTACAGCCAGGACAAGCAGAAGGTGGTCAGAAGTGGTATGGTCCGGTTCGACGAGCGCGTTGATCAGTATGGAAAGCTGGTGATGTCCTGGGATCCCTCTATGCTGACACCGTTGAGATCGTTGTACGACTGCGAGGCTCTGGATGGAAACTTCGTTACAGCGTTTGGGGGTACAGCGACAGTGATACTGGAACTGCGTGCCTACGTGGAGCCAAAGGGTGATGAGTTCACTGGTGTAGTGAAGTTGAAAAGTGCTGGTGGAAGAACATTTTGGACACCGGTGAGTGTGTTTCTGGAAGCACGGGTGGAGCATCTTGAGCTGTTGTTTGAGTTTCGTGTGAAGTTGACAGTGAACTCATTCTATCCTTTGTTTGAGAAGGTGGAGTTGCAGCAGTCAGGAGGAGGTGAATGGGAGGCAGCAGTGGTGTGTGCTACGGCACGAGAGGATCACGTGTTGCCGTATCAGGTGATATTGGAACGTCATGCTGGAGTGAGTGGCTCGGCAGTTGATGTGTGTGAGGCTCGAGTGAGGTTTGAGAATCGTCATGTTGCTTTGGCAGCTCGTGAGGAGAAATTGACGGGGTTGCCAGTTGGAGTGACCGAGCCGAAAGGATGGGTTCAGTTGTTGAAGGGACCTGATGCAGTGCAGTGGCAGGAGTCAGATCACAAGGAGGAGTGCGCTCTTATTGACGTGAAGAAGGCAATCGCGCCGGTGGAGTCGGTACCTGCTGGTGAGAAGGTAATGCGCATGACAGCTGTGTACAAAGCGAAGCTGGACTCTGCTGGAGAGGTGACTGAGAGGAAGACCAGATGGGTGGTGTGTGGTAATGGTCAGCAGCATGGGGTGCACTATGAGGACGTGTATGCCCCGTGTACACAGTTGTCAACGTTGAGAATTCTTATTCAGCTCAGTTTGGTGTTGGGACTATTGGTGTTTGCTCTGGACGTCATCACCTGCTTTTTGAACGGAGAGCTGGACGTGGACACTCCTATGTATGTCAGCTGGCCTAATGCACGGACAGTACGGGGAGTACTGTATGGAATTTTGCAGAAGAGTGTGTACGGCTTGAAACAGGCACCGCGCATCTGGTACAAGACGAGCAAGAACTTTCTGCTGGCTTATGACAGCAGGCTCCGGGTGTCCAACATTGACCCGTGTCTCTTTTACATCTGGCAGCTTGGTACACTGGTGGTGTTTGTGTACGTACACGTGGACGACTACACTGTGTTCACTTCATCAGTGGAGTGGAAGGTGGAATTCTTCAAAGCATTCAGTGAGAAGTATCCGAGTAAGGACAAGGGCCCGTTGGTGGAGTTGCTGGGCATGAGGTTGACTTTCAGTGACTATGGTCTTGTCAGGGAGTGCCAAATCAGTCAGGTTGGGCTGATACAGCGTATGCTGGAGAGGTATTCTATGCAGGACTGCAATCCGTGTATGACACCTATGGAGCCCAGACTGTCTTTGTTGCCAGTGGACTCGGAGGAGAAGTTGGAGAAGTTTCCTTATGTCAACCTGGTGATGGAACTGATGTGGCTGGCACGTTGCTCACGGCCTGATATTCTGACAGCAGTCTGTTATCTGGCCAGGTTCTCTCACTGCTATGGGCAGGAGCATTGGCAGCATTTGAAACGTGTGCTGAGATATTTGAAGGGAACTGTTCATGTTTGTTTGACTTTGCAGTGCAGTTCGCCAGCTTCACTGACTGCTGAGTTGATAGTGACAGCTTATACAGACGCGGACCATGCTGCAGATAAAGTGACCAGGCGCTCTGTTACAGGTTCATTGGTGCGACTGAATGGAAGCACTGTCATGTATTCGTCTAAGTTGCAGAAGACAGTTGCAGTTAGCACGGCAGAGGCAGAACTGATAGCGCTGTCAGAATGTGCACGGGACGTAGAGTATGTTGTAAATCTGTTGTCTGAATTTTCGCCTGTCAAGCAACCTGTGACAATTCATGGAGATAATCATGCTTCGGTGGCACAGGCAGAAAATGTTCTGAACAATGCAGCGACACGTCATGTGGCAGTGAGGAATCGATATGTGGCAAAGTTGGTAGAGCTGGGTAGAGTTGTTATTGCAAAAGTGCCTACGAAGGAAAATTTGGCAGACTTCTTTACCAAAAGTCTAGCTTTGGACCGTTTTCAGGTACTCAGTGCTGTGGTATTGAGATATTTTCGAAGAGCATGAGTAAGGAGGAGTAGGAAAACTGTGGACTCTGAGACAGTGTTAAAGACAGAGAGCTCAAAAGACAAATTCAATGACTGTATGACAGTATGACAGTATGACAGTATGACAGTATGACAGTATGACAGAGTACAGTACTATGTGTAAAGGTGAACAGAACAATGATGACAATGAGATTACAAGAGACAGAAGATCAATTCAAAATGGATACAGTATCTGTCACAAGAACACAAGAGTACTAGTACGAGTATAGAAGTAGCTATGACTGAGTAACAGTGAGCACTTGAACAGTGCTATGTGATATAAGCACTGTGTGTAACGAACAAACATTCATTATCAGTTTAAATCAATCAACAGTGTGTGTGCGTATGAGTGTGTGTTCGTACACTTTCTACTGGATATATGAAGTTAGTAGAAGTTGATTATCCTACCATCTGTGTGTGTTCCCTGCTTGGTGTACCTGCTACCTGGCCAGAATAATCTCCAACGAAGGTCGCCGTTGGATAAACAACGGTCCATGTGTTTTAGTTTGCCACATAGATGCAAACGGAGCAAATCATTTGTTCCGTACGGCGTGAGTAGCACCAACCTAGGCTAGGCTGACAGTGTGTAGGCAAGGCTCATCTTCTATAAAGTGACGATGTTGTTTAAATAATCTTGCTAGGGGACAAAAAGGCGGCGTGCTCAACCTTCACAAGCTCCCATGATATTCTTCAGTTGGATTCTGCTTGCAGCACGTTGAGATCGAAGCTGCATAGCACGCAACGAACACAACGAAAGTGTGATGAGTGGATAGATTGCCTCCACACAGAGGAGCCGTGAGATCCTGCATATGTGTATCTCTATAAGTGCGATGCGACCTCCTCCAGTCACACCCAACTTGCTCATTACCACAGTGCGAGATCCTCTCATCATTAAGTGTATTTGATGCCGATTAAAGAGCAACCACCTCTTGAGATGGTGTTTGGATGACTCCCGAATATTGCGAGTAGAATGGGTCATACCTTTTCACGAAAAGATGCTGAAAGCGGAGAATCTTTTGAGCAATTTTCGATCGCTTCGCTCAAAACACTCTCCACTTCCGTGTATAACGCGAGAATTCGATCATGGTCTTTCTTGCACTCCGCGATAAGGATGTTCTCCTGCAAGCAGATAAGCACAATCTAACAACGAATCGAAGACATTTTCAAATAACTCAGAACAGCAGAAGAATGATTCATATAGGCCGCACCGAAGAAACTTTTACCTGCAAAAGTTGCAATGCTTGCTCCACGTTCGTTTGAGCCATCGTCTCCCACAATTCTGATACAAACCTTGAGATGTGGGTGTCAGTAATAGCCCCAAAGCTGACAATGCTAGTGAGAGCATTCGGAGTTAGAAAGTTTAAGTGGTCAAGTAGGAAACCAGATTCATGGAATTTTGGCACATATATTCCCCTAGTTGTAGTTCAATAACTTTACATGAAGCCGTCAGACATCTTGTTCTTTACGTTTACCGTCACTATCGTATCGTTATGCCTTTTCTCCCTGGATCCGCATCATACGCGAAAGCTTATTGAGGGCTCATGGTTAGAGACGGGCAGGAACGGAACGTATCATGTGCCCAGACATTCACGCATTCTTTCACGCGTCGGGGCACTGGTTTTGTTGAACGAGAGCTATTATTTATGCTTTCTCAGATGGTTTGTCCCAAAGAAGGGTTCGTTCAGGCCACAGCGCGGATCCTGAGACTATACAACGTCTGTATTAGCTGTGAAAGAGATGAAAACAACGTAGTTAAAGGCGAAAGAGATGCGAGAGCTGGAGTGGAAAACTTGGTTCAAGAAAACAAAATCCTAGATACAGTATATAACTCAGTAGTAAAATATTGTGCAACAGCGTTTGTGAAACTAAAGCTTTGCCACCTTTGTGCCGACCACAGGGTGGACATTCGATGTCGCGCAGTGGTGATCAACGAATACTTGAACACTTGCATACGAGCACTGTTGAGCGTGTGTATTTCAAGACGAGAGGCGCAAACGGCCGATGTTTTGGTGTTATCCACGCAAGGCAGCTTCCCCGTGGGCATCACCACTACGCATTTCCGAGTGCCCATCCCCTGTCAAAGAAAATCGAATAGTCCAACAGCTACGCACCTCTTGTGGGAAGTTGGAGCCCAGTAAGATGTGCTCTTCACTTCGCCAAAGTCTTGCACCTTCGTATACACGTGTCTGTCCAGAAATCAGAAATCCTCAGCAAGAAATTTGCGCGCTCCCGGCCTGGTAAAACTTTGAGATTGGTTCTCTGCAACTGAGGGAAACGGATGATCGTGTGAAACTACGAGACGATGAGATGTAGAGTTCAGGGCTCATGAGTTGAGCGTGTGTATGATCATGGCAATGGATCTGCCTCGCGCGGAACATCTTGCACCTTTCGTCTACAGGCGTTTGTCCAGGAATCAGATATCCTCAGCAAGAAATTTGCGCCCTCCCGGCATGGTAAAATTTTGAGAACGGGTCTCTGCAACTGAGGGGAACGGATGATCGTGTGAAAAGACGAAAAGATGAGATGAACTCAGAACTGTAGAGCCGAGCCCAACGGTTCGAACGCTCTGATATCTCTTAGAGTTACCCACTTGATCTTAAAATCGCCGGTCATGTGTAAAAATGAGCCCTCGGCATAACTCAATATTGACATCCTTGATGTGCACACATATATTCCCCTAGTTGTAGTTCAGTAACTTTACATGAAGCCGTCAGACATCTTGTTCTTTACGTTTACCGTCACTATCGTATCGTTATGCCTTTTCTCCCTGGATCCGCATCATACGCGAAAGCTTATTGAGGGCTCATGGTTAGAGACGGGCAGGAACGGAACGTATCATGTGCCCAAACATTAACGCATTCGTTCACGCGTCGGGGCACTGGTTTTGTTGAACGAGAGTTAAGCTATTATGTGTAAATTGGAATGCAGTGTAATTCTAGTGGTTTGGTCTGTCTCGAAAAATCACTGACCAGTGTCACGTTGACACAGTAGTGACAGTGACGGTTCAGAGACTGTGGAAATGGTTAAATTGGAGCTTGCGGAATTTTAGAGGTTTCTGTGCCGGTAGATCGACCAGAGTTTTCCTAGCCGTCAGATCGAAAGTCATCAGCTGAGTTTAGATCGACAGCTTCTCACACGACAGTATTTAGGTTTACCGTTTCCGGGAATCCGCAGCTCTGTTCTTTTGCCTTCGCAAAAGAACTTCACAAGAAATTTCCTCGCGGAAATTCTTAGTGCGGCACACTGCAAAAAAATTTACCCCACATTTTAACGTTACTGTGGAAGTTTAGAACCTTGACAACATCGACAATGTCTGATCAAGAAGGTGAGCCTAGCGCGTCGGCGAACTCTGGCGCGGCTGAGAAAGGACCGGCTGCGAAAACCGGGATGGAAGCCCTGTTGGAGCAACAGAGCTCCATGATGCAGCTCATGATGAAGCAGATGGAGACTCTCGCAGCGAGAGTGGAAGTCGCAGAGGAGACAGCCGCAAAAGCCGTCGCGCAAGCTGGTGGTTCCGCTCAGAGCGGTGATGCGGAGTTGGAGGCACTTAAAAAACTCCCGTATGTCCCTCACGTTGAAGGCAATCCTTTTCCTACGCGCCCAGCGACATTGGAAAGCGATATGCTGCAAATGTACGACCTCTACAACGACAAGACCTTCGACGCCCTCTCCAAACGCACCAACTCTTCCATGCGATATGAACAGTTGGTGCTAGCCCCTGCGCTGTCGTACATGCACGACGCGATTGCGTTCTCAGAGACAACATTGGACTGGTGCCAGGACGCGAATGAACCTCCAACGGTGGAGGAGCTGAGCGAGCGGATCTTCGTCGCCCACAACACGTTTAAGGGCGTTTTTTCGCTCCTCAACAACCGCTACACCATGCTCCAGCTCAGAGCGAGCATGGAGTCCGACGCCACCTCGCACGGGGGAGCTGAGGCGTTGCGCGCGAAGCTAGCTTTCATCGAGGAGAAGGTGTACGCGGGCAGCGATGGATTGGTGAGCGACTCAGTGCTCACAAAATGGTCGAAGGAGTTTAACGCCCAGAAGTCAAAAGCCCTGATGAACTCCCACGCGAAGGCCAGCGCGAAAGTTTCGACTTTTCGTGACCGTCAAGGAGGCAAAGGTAAAGGCGCAGCGGGCGGTGGCGCTGGAAAGGGCGAAGGTGGCCGCGGCAGCGGCAAGGGCGGCAGAGGGACGGGGCTTGGGCGAGGCGCCCAAGCCCAGACCTAACTTTCCAATATCGGGAATGTTGGACGCCTTCCGCCCCTCGGGGCGTCCAACGGAAAGAGCCCACCCTGCAGGAAAGGGTGCGGAGCAGAAGGGGGGCATGGCGCGCAGCTGGCGCGAACTCAAAGGTGATGGGATGGATCAGCAAAGGGGCAAGAATGCGCTGGATCGACAAGGCGCCTCTACCTTTCGATCACGGAGTGTCGTTGGGCGACGCCACCCCTCCGCAGCTGGAGTGGATGGCCGCAGAGACAGAGCGTTGTCTCAGGACGGGCGCATGGGTGCGAGCGAGGAGGCGACGACACGTATCCCGCGTGTTCCTGGTGCCCAAGCCGGGGACGAACAAGTGGCGTCTAGTGATGGACTTCCGCTGGTTGAACTCGCATCGCGTCAAGTCTCGCTGCAAGATGGAGACGCTAAAGAAGCTGTGCCGGCTCGCCAAGCCGAACGACTGGTGCTTCAGCTTCGACCTCCAGGACGGCTACCACGTCGTGGGGATCGACCCCGCCTTCCAGGAGTACATGCAGTTCGACGTGCGGGGGGAGCTATTCCAGTGCGGCGCTCTTCCCTTTGGCTGGAACGACTCACCCCGGATCTTCGTGAAGGTCATGAAGGTGCTCGTGGAGTGCCTGCGCTCTCCGAGATCCGCAGCGGATCGACGAGAGGTGCGGAAGCTGCGAAGCGGAAGCAAGGTGCGAAGACGTTGGGCAGTTCGCAGACGAGCTGGTGGATGCGGGCGCGAGGAGCATCAGCAGGGGGCAAGGGTGCTCCCATACGTGGACGACTTCTTGCTGCTGCTAAGCAGCCATATCGAGGCGCTCAGGGCGCGTGAGTTGACGACTCGAGTCTTGGCGAGACTCGGGTTGTCACGCAACGAGAAGAAGGGGCAGTGGGAGCCGACGCAGCTGGTGGAGCACCTCGGGCTCGAGGTGGACCTCAAGGCGGGCCAGTTCCGTGTGACATCGTCGAGATTGCAGAAGATCCACACGACCTCCAAGGCGCTTCTCAGCGAGGCGTCTCGACAGCGGAGGTGGCTCCCAGCTCGGAAGCTGGCAGCGTTCACGGGGCTCTGCCAGTCTGTATATCTGGCAGTCTCTCCGGCGAGATTGTATCTCAGAGAGCTTCACTTCGTGCTCTCCACACGGCGGGGATGGGGGGCGAAGGTGAAGCTCGTACGGCAGGCGTGGAGCGATGTCGAGTGGTGGCTCCGGCTGCCGGCTCAGAGCCGGTGGAACGGTCGCAAGATCTGGCGCAGCCCCACGAGAGCGAAGGTGCACACCGACGCCTCTCTGTTCGCATGGGGCGGGGTGCTGAACCTGAAGCACGCGGCAAGAGGATTCTGGTCCGACGAGTTGCGGCACCTCCACATCACGCACTTGGAGTTGGAGGCGGTCTACAAGACGGTGCAATCCTTCCTACGAGAGCTCACGGGCAAGGTGGTGCGCCTGTACTGCGACAACCAGGCGGTGGTGGCCATGCTCTCGCACTTCACGTCGCACAACCCGGAGCTGATGCGGCGGATGCGGCACCTGTGGATCCTGCTGGACTTAAACGACATCGAGCTCCAAGCGAGGTACATCAGAAGCGAGGCAAACGAGTGGGCCGACCGCTTGTCTCGAGACCGGGACCTGGACGACTGGCAGCTGAACCGCAGGTGGTTTCAGAGGGCAGAGCGGGAGTGGCACAAGCACACCGTGGACCGCTTCGCCTCCGAGCTCTCCGCCCAGCTGCCACGCTACTACGCACAGTGGCACGATCCGGGGTGCGAGGGCGTGGACTCTTTGGCCTTTTCCTGGCTGGGAGAGGTCAATTGGGTAAACCCCCCGTGGTCCCTGCTCGACGAGGTGGCGCACAATCTGCGGGAGGAAGGGTGCGCCGCCACGGTGGTGGCCCCCTACTGGCCGGGGCAGATGTGGTTCCAGCAGCTGGAGGCCATGGCCGACGAGGTGGTGATCCTGCCCCGGAGCCGGGACCTCTTTACTCCCACCCGGCTGGGAGGGTCCGAGCTGCTCGGGGCCTCAAGCTGGGACGGCATCATGTTCCGCATCTCCGCCTCCCGGTGAGCCATTACTTGCAGGACGGAAAGCGGGCGGCCGAGCGGGCTCCGCGGGCGGGGCTGGCAAGTGGCTCCAGGGTGAAGGTGTACTGGCCCCAGGATGATGCCTGGTACACCGGCACCGTGGGGGGCACCGGGTCGGGCGGCCTGACCCACATTGACTACGACGATGGTGACCAGGAGGACCTAGACATGAGCCAGGAGAGGTACGAGGTGGTCCCGCCGGCGGTGCGGGAGGTCAGCGGCTGGGATGCGGCCCTTCAGGAGCGCTGGAGGGGGGAGCTGGGGAACAGTTCCCTCACGGAGCTGGCGGTGCAGATGCAAGGGGCAGCGTTGGGGGACAAGACGGTGGGCAACTACCGGCCGAAGGCTCGAGCCTTCGTGGCGTTCTGTGAGGCGGAGGGCAGGCAGTGGCTTCCGGCAACAGAGGCCACGGTGCGGCTGTACATTGCCCACATGTTGGACAAGGGCACGGTGCAGGCGTCCAACATGCAGCCTTACCTGTCCGCCATCAACAACTACCATGAAGATATGGGGTTCACCGGGCCTGCCAAGGGCCGGGCGGTCTCCCGGGCAGTGAAGGGCATGTCCCGCCTCCAGATGCAGGCGGCTGAGGCCGCGGGTGAGGAGCAGACGGTGCGGACCTAGCTGCCTGCCAGGCATGTCTCGGCTGTGCATGAGCACGGGCTGGGGCTGGAGCCGGTGGGCGGGGCGGCCACAGAGCTGCTCCGGGCATGCGCCTACGTGGTGTTTGCCTTTGTCACCTTCGGCCGGCCGGAGACAGGCGTCTCCATGCGCAGGGAGCACATCGACATCACAGACAGTGACGTCTCAGTGGTTCTCCACAAGGAGAAAGGCAGGGGGCACGTGCGCCTCAAAAGGCAGCTCACCATCCCAGCGGCGGGGGTGGCAGGGCTGGTGCAGTTACTGCAACGCTGGCAGCAGGTGCGGGATGCCTGTTGGGGGCAGCGCCCGGTGGCAGACTCGGAGATGCAGGGCAGCTACTGGAGGCTGCCGTGGGAGCAGGGTAAGCTACGGTCGGCGCAGGCTAATGACTGGGTGCAGTTGGCATTGGGGAAGCTGGGGTGTGTCCCTCCGGAAGGGGGGCACTTCTCGGGCCACAGCACCCGCAAGGGGGCTTGTACTTGTGCCAGGGCTGTGGGTGCGGCGCTCGAAAGGTGCTGCTTCCTGGGCGGCTGGTCCCAGCTGTCCTCGGCCATCCACTCCTACATTGACCCGACAGCTGTCCCCGACGAGCACATGGAGCGGTACTTCGGGTGGACCACTCCGAGGTGGCGGCAGCAGCAGCAACGGCAGCCTGGCACGGAGCAGTGTGCCTGATGATCTCTGTTATATGGCAATGAGATGTGAAGTGCAAAAGAAATGGTTAAATTGGAGCTTGCGGAATTTTAGAGGTTTCTGTGCCGGTAGATCGACCAGAGTTTTCCTAGCCGTCAGATCGAAAGTCATCAGCTGAGTTTAGATCGACAGCTTCTCACACGACAGTATTTAGGTTTACCGTTTCCGGGAATCCGCAGCTCTGTTCTTTTGCCTTCCCTACCCACCCAACCCAGGAGACTCTGAACATTTTGCCTTAGAAGCTGTGTATCAGCCTAGAAAGCATGTGAAGTTGTGAATCAGCCTAGAAAAAACTTTCCAAAAAGAGATTTTCTCTCACACACTAGAAGCATGTAAGAAGAAAGCTATTTTCTAATGAAATGTTAAGCAGTGTGCCTGTTGGCAATGAGATGTGAAGTGCAAAAGAAATGTATATAACGGACACGAACTGTCGTGGCCGCAGCTCTGTTCCTTTTGCTGATTGCAAAAGAAATTTCACGAAGATATTCTACTGAATATTTTCTGTGTGGCACACTGCTTTTTTTAACTAACACTCATTGATTTTACTCAGTTTTAGTTTCCTTAGTTAGTACTTCACTTTGGTACCAACCCAAATTATGGTAGGAACACGCGGCAATGCGAATCGCGAAGATCCCTGGACAAGGGGAGACTTTCCGGCGGTGGGAAGCGACCCCCTTACACCAAATCCACGCCGGGCCAGTCCGTTAACGCCGACGACGGAGACAGAACAGACCACGGCACCATCACCGACCGCAATCGACACGTCGGCACTGATGATGGAAATGATGAAACAACAGCAGACAATGCAGCAACAGCAGCAACTGCAGCAACAACAACAGCAGCAACAGCAGCAGACGTTGATTGACCAAAAAATGTCGGAGCAGATTGCTAGCCTCTCGGCAGAGGTAGCAGCCTCCAAGTCTGCAGATCCCCCCCCACCCAGTACCCCGACGAAGAAGAAGGGGGCTGAGGCCGAGCTGGAACGTCGTAGGAAGCTCCCGTACGTTCCGGAGGATCCCGACGACCCATTCCCGAGCAGGCCCAAGAACCTGGACTCGGATGTGCCCCAGCTGTACGCGATGTACGGGGACAAGTCTTACGACTCCCTAAACAAGAAGTCGGCGTCGTCCATGAAGTACGAGTACGCCGTGCTCGCACCGGCCCTCTCTTATTTTCATGACTTCCTCAAGTTCACGGAAGGCATTGTCGGTGACTACGACTCCCTGGAGAAGGACGGTCTGTGGGACCGCTTGGTTCGTCTGGAGAACTCGATCACCGGCGTCTACACCCTGCTCTGCAACCGGTTCACGGTGCTGCAGTTGAGGGCGAGCATCGACGGGAAGGGGGCCAGCAAATCTGACGCTGACTCCCGCCGGGCGAAGCTGAAGTTCGTCAAAGACTGTGTCTACGGAGGCACTAAGGGCCTCGTCACTGACACCCTCCTGAAGGAGTATTTGGCCGAGTTCGACAAGGGGAAGAACAAGGCCGCCATGTACACCAACATAAAGCACGCTGCCCTGGTGGAGACGGGGAACGCGCGAGGTGAAGGTCGTGGAGGAGGCGGTCGCTGGAGCGACAACAAGAAGGAGCAAAGTCCCACTGGAGGAAAGGGCAAAGGCAAAGGTCGCGGCAAGCCTACGGGCGGAGCCGGGGCTGATGTTTAGGGATGTGCTTGGCACTCCCCTGTCCGGCGCCTCCGCCTCTGGGCGTCGGACAGAAAAACCGCACCATTCATCAGAAAGTGCGGAGCAGAAAAGGGGCTTGGCGCGCGGCGGGCGCCAGTGCGGAGGTCCTTCAGTGGATCTCCAGAGGAGCCAAGATGCGTTGGCTTCGTCGACCTCCCCCGAGGTTCGACCATGGTGTGTCGCTCCGCGACGCAACTCCTGCGCAGCAGATCTGGCTGAACGAGGAGATCAAGAGGGCGCTGGGGTCCGGGGCTTGGAAGAGGGCATCGAAGAGGGAGCACGTCTCTCGGGTGTTGTTGGTGAAGAAATCGGGCACGAACAAGTGGCGCCTGATCGTGGACATGAGGTGGCTGAACAGCTTCTGCGTGAAGTCCAAGGTGAAAATGGAGACTAAAGAAGTTACGCAGGCTGGCGGAGCCCGGCGACTGGTGCTTCAGCTTCGACCTCCAAGACGGCTACCACGCGGTTGGAATAGACCCTGACTTCCAGAAGTACATGCAGTTCGATCTGCAGGGGCAGCTATTCCAGTTTTCAGCCTTGCCTTTCGGGTGGTCAGACGCGCCGAGAATCTTTGTGAAGTTCATGAAGGTCATGGTGGAGGCCCTTCGCTCACCAGGTGCAGCGGAGGATCGTCGAGAGCTGCTGAAGCCCAAGAACAGACGGGTCGCGACACCCCGTTACGAAGTACGTCGCCGAGCTGGAGGTGTACATCGAGACCTAAAAGCCGGGGAGCACGGGTGCTCCCGTACATGGACGACTTCCTGATCCTGGCGTCGACCAAAGAGGAGGCCTTCGTGCAACGAGAGCGTGTGCGACGAGCGCTGGCGAGGCTGGGGCTCACCCGGAACGAGAAGAAAGGTCAATGGGAGCCGGGACAACTCATCGAACACCTCGGGCTGGAGGTAGACTTGCGCGAGGGTTTGTTCCGAGTGACGGAGGCAAGAGTCGCCAAGATCCACGTCCAGGCGAAGAGCATCATCTGCGACGCGTCGCGAGATCGGAGGTGGTTATCGGCGAGAAGACTAGCGTCTTTCAACGGGCTGTGCCAATCAGTTTACCTTGCGGTGCCGGCGGCAAGACTGTACCTGCGCGAGCTGTATTTCGTGCTGACGACCAAGAGAAGCTGGGGGGCAAAGGTGAAGTTGTCACGACAGGCCCTCCACGATCTGGAGTGGTGGCTCCGTCTGCCGGTGATGAGCCGGTGGAATGGTCGGAAGATCTGGAGGAGTCCGACGAGAGCGAAGCTCCACACGGACAGTTCTTTGCGGGCGTGGGGCGGTGTCTTGAACCTCGACAAGGAGGCGAGGGGATTCTGGCCGGACGAGCTCCGGCACTTGCACATCACGCACCTCGAGCTGGAGGCGGTATTCAAGACGGCGCAGTCTTTCATGCCCGAGCTGGAAGGCAAGGTGGTGAGACTCTACTGCGACAACCAGGCAGTGGTGGCGATGTTGTCGCACTTCATGTCGAGAAACCCGGAGCTGATGCGGAGGATGCGGAAGCTCTGGCTGTTGCTGGACTTGAACGACATCGAGTTGCAGGCGAGGTACATCCGCAGCGAAGCGAACGAGAGGGCAGACAGGCTGTCCAGGTGCAAAGACATCGACGACTGGCAACTCAACCGACGCTGGTTCGAGTGGGCCGACAGCGCCTGGGGGCCGCACACGGTGGATCGCTTCGCGTCGGAGATCTCGGCGCAGCTGCCGAGGTACTTTGCGGGGTGGCACGATCCCCGCTGCGAGGGGGTGGACAGCCTCGCGTACGACTGGAGAGGGGAAATCAACTGGGTGAACCCTCCGTGGGCCCTCCTCGACGAGGTGGCTCAAAAAATTCGGGAGGAGAAGGTGGCGGCCACGGTGGTAGCGCCGTACTGGCCGGGCCAATCTTGGTTCCAGGAGCTGGAGCAGCTGGCAGACGAGGTGGTGATTATTCCTCGCAGGAGGGACCTCTTCGTCCCGAGCAGGCTCGGAGGTTCGCAGCTGCTGGGGACGTCAAAGTGGGACGCAGTCATGTTCCACATCCTCCTGAGGCAGTGAACGACAGCAGCTGCACGGACCTGCGGCAGCCGACGAGTGCGGCAGTAGAACCGGTTCCGGTTGGAACGAGGCTGCAAATTTACTGGGAGCTTGACGACGCCTGGTACCCGGTTGCGTTGGTGCTCTACGACGAGGACAGCTTCGCGAACATCGTGTACAACGACGGTGACAAAGAGGTGGTGGACCTTGCCAACGAGCAGTTCAAGATCATCGGTGACGTTGAGACGCCCATCGGTGTGAAAATATCTTCAGCGAGAAGGATATTTTGCTGACGGGCAGTGTGGGGACATCGGACCCCCCTGTCATCACGGAAAAAGTACGGATCAAGAAGCCTGGCTTTCTGGAGCAGGCTGTCTGTCTTCATTGGAGGACAGAACTCGGGACTTCAGAGCACAGCGAGCTGGTGGTGCAGATGCAGAAGGCGGCGCTGCAGCCCACGACCAAGGGCAAGTACGATCCTAAGGTGAGGAAGTTCGTGTTATTTTGCCAGCAGCAAGGACGTGAATGGCTGCCGGCAACTACAGCGACGGTCCTACTCTACCTGTCTTTTTTGCTCAAGTCCAAGACGATCAAGTCGTCATCCTTGCAGCCGTACCTCTCGGCGATCAACAACTACCATGAGGACCTGCATTACGAGGCACCTGCGAAAGGCAGGAGTGTGACCCGTGCAGTAAAAGGCATGGCCGTGCTCCAGGCGGACCAGCAAGTAATCTCGGGTGAAGTTCTCACGGAGAGAACGTATTTACCGGCGCAGCACGTGTGGGCAGCGTAGCAGGCAGCAACGGCATCGACACCGAGGACCTCGGAAGATCTACGACTTCTAAGAGCCTGCGTCTACACGGTCTTCGCCTACGTCACGTTCGGGAGACCGGACACAGGTGTGGCAATGCAGCGGAAGCACATCAGCTCGACAGAGGGCGTACTGTCGGTAAAGGCAGGCGCCATCACCAGGTGAAACGGCGGCTGCAGATCCCCTGGAAAGGGGTGACAGGGCTCCGAGAGGCGCTCGAAAATTGGCAGGTACATCGGGACCTAGCTTGGAAGAGTTCGACATCTTCGAGAACTCCAACGGACAATGTGGCCGGTAGCTACTGGAGGCTGCCGGGTGAACGAGGGGCCTTCGAGGGAGCCTCGTTGGCCAACGAGTGGATCCAATTAGCCCTCGGCTTGTTGGGATGCATCCCCCCGGAGGGAGGGCATTTTACGGCACACAGCACGAGAAAGGGTGCAGCCACCACAGCCCGAGCTGTGGGCACGATGCTGGAGAGAGTCTGCTTTTTCGGAGGCTGGGCTCAGAACTCCAGTGTTGTGCACCGTTACATCGACCCCACGGCCGTCCCCGACGAGTACATGAAGCACTTCTTCGGGTGGATGGCACCGTAGAGTTGCTGTGGGTGAAGTCAAGCAGTGCACCAAGTCATCTCTGATCATGGCATATTTGTGTGTTGCAGCAAAGAGGAAATGTGTAAATTTGAATGCAGTGTAATTTTAGTGGTTTGGTCTGACTCGAAAAATCACTGACCAGCGACACGTTGACACAGTAGTGACAGTGACGGTTCAGAGACTGTGGAAATGTATATAACGGACACGAACTGTCGTGGCCGCAGCTCTATTCCTTTTGCTGATTCCCTCCGCTCCCATTCCCAGCTAACTCTGTAAGCCTTTTGTGTTAAGTCTGGCCGGTAACTTATACAGTGCCGGCAGACCATGGACTTTTCACTAAATTGTGATTCATGCAACCAGCAAGCTGGTGGACATAAACTTTATTAAAAAGTATAGCAGTGTAGCCTTTTGGCATATTTGTGTGTTGCGGCAAAGAAGAAATTTGTGCTTTCTCAGATGGTTTGTCCCAAAGAAGGGTTCGTTCAGGCCACAGCGCGGATCCTGAGACTATACAACGTCTGTATTAGCTGTGAAAGAGATGAAAACAACGTAGTTAAAGGCGAAAGAGATGCGAGAGCTGGAGTGGAAAACTTGGTTCAAGAAAACAAAATCCTAGATACAGTATATAACTCAGTAGTAAAATATTGTGCAACAGCGTTTGTGAAACTAAAGCTTTGCCACCTTTGTGCCGACCACAGGGTGGACATTCGATGTCGCGCAGTGGTGATCAACGAATACTTGAACACTTGCATACGAGCACTGTTGAGCGTGTGTATTTCAAGACGAGGGGCGCAAACGGCCGATGTTTTGGTGTTATCCACGCAAGGCAGCTTCCCCGTGGGCATCACCACTACGCATTTCCGAGTGCCCATCCCCTGTCAAAGAAAATCGAATAGTCCAACAGCTACGCACCTCTTGTGGGAAGTTGGAGCCCAGTAAGATGTGCTCTTCACTTCGCCAAAGTCTTGCACCTTCGTATACACGTGTCTGTCCAGAAATCAGAAATCCTCAGCAAGAAATTTGCGCGCTCCCGGCCTGGTAAAACTTTGAGATTGGTTCTCTGCAACTGAGGGAAACGGATGATCGTGTGAAACTACGAGACGATGAGATGTAGAGTTCAGGGCTCATGAGTTGAGCGTGTGTATGATCATGGCAATGGATCTGCCTCGCGCGGAACATCTTGCACCTTTCGTCTACAGGCGTTTGTCCAGGAATCAGATATCCTCAGCAAGAAATTTGCGCCCTCCCGGCATGGTAAAATTTTGAGAACGGGTCTCTGCAACTGAGGGGAACGGATGATCGTGTGAAAAGACGAAAAGATGAGATGAACTCAGAACTGTAGAGCCGAGCCCAACGGTTCGAACGCTCTGATATCTCTTAGAGTTACCCACTTGATCTTAAAATCGCCGGTCATGTGTAAAAATGAGCCCTCGGCATAACTCAATATTGACATCCTTGATGTGCACACATATATTCCCCTAGTTGTAGTTCAGTAACTTTACATGAAGCCGTCAGACAACTTGTTCTTTACGTTTACCGTCACTATCGTATCGTTATGCCTTTTCTCCCTGGATCCGCATCATACGCGAAAGCTTATTGAGGGCTCATGGTTAGAGACGGGCAGGAACAGAACGTATCATGTGCCCAGACATTCACGCATTCTTTCACGCGTCGGGGCACTGGTTTTGGTGAACGAGAGTTAAGCTATTATTTGTGCTTTCTCAGATGGTTTGTCCCAAAGAAGGGTTCGTTCAGGCCACAGTGCGGATCCTGAGACTATACAACGTCTGTATTATCTGTGAAAGAGATGAAAACAACGTAGTTAAAGGCGAAAGAGATGCGAGAGCTGGAGTGGAAAACTTGGTTCAAGAAAACAAAATCCTAGATACAGTATATAACTCAGTAGTAAAATATTGTGCAACAGCGTTTGTGAAACTAAAGCTTTGCCACCTTTGTGCCGACCACAGGGTGGACATTCGATGTCGCGCAGTGGTGATCAACGAATACTTGAACACTTGCATACGAGCACTGTTGAGCGTGTGTATTTCAAGACGAGGGGCGCAAACGGCCGATGTTTTGGTGTTATCCACGCAAGGCAGCTTCCCCGTGGGCATCACCACTACGCATTTCCGCACCACTACTGCCCATCCCCTGTCAAAGAAAATCGAATAGTCCAACAGCTACGCACCTCTTGTGGGAAGTTGGAGCCCAGTAAGATGTGCTCTTCACTTCGCCAAAGTCTTGCACCTTCGTATACACGTGTCTGTCCAGAAATCAGAAATCCTCAGCAAGAAATTTGCGCGCTCCCGGCCTGGTAAAACTTTGAGATTGGTTCTCTGCAACTGAGGGAAACGGATGATCGTGTGAAACTACGAGACGATGAGATGTAGAGTTCAGGGCTCATGAGTTGAGCGTGTGTGTGATCATGGCAATGGATCTGCCTCGCGCGGAACATCTTGCACCTTTCGTCTACAGGCGTCTGTCCAGGAATCAGATATCCTCAGCAAGAAATTTGCGCCCTCCCGGCATGGTAAAATTTTGAGAACGGGTCTCTGCAACTGAGGGGAACGGATGATCGTGTGAAAAGACGAAAAGATGAGATGAACTCAGAACTGTAGAGCCGAGCCCAACGGTTCGAACGCTCTGACATCTCTTAGAGTTACCCACTTGATCTTAAAATCGCCGGTCATGTGTAAAAATGAGCCCTTGGCAATAGATAACGGGTGCGACATCGAGGTGCGACATGCCACATGTGAGGTTGTGGAGGCAGATGCGGAGATGGAGAATTATAGTATGCGCTGTGACACGAGGTAGTTGTCTGAGGGTATACTGTACTCTCTGACAAGGTGGCCGCGGATCTTCACCTTGTCACAGAGTATACCCTCAGACAACTACCTTGCCTCAGACCCCCCGATCGAAGATCTACGTCGTCGAAGCCCACCACATACAGTCTTTGACATTGAAGATTCTGTCCACATCAGGCTTGTGCGCCATTGTACACTTAATTTCATAATTTGCAGATACTATATTTTTCTCTCCTTTTACATGGTATTAATTTTATTATCGATCTAGTTACATTAATTCCAAATCATGTCCACATCATGTCCACATCATGTCCACATCATGTCCACATCACGTCCTCACGTCCACATCATGTCCACATTATGTCCGAATCACACATATGTTGGGGTCTCTCATCATTCTCGAACTTTTGGGTTCGAAAGTTTCGAAAGTTCGAAAGTCGTCATACGGTGGGGGTGTCATAGGGCAGGTCTCTCACCATTCTCGAACTTTTGGGTTCGAAAGTCTCGAAAGTTCGAAAGTTGTCATGCGTCGGGTGTGTCATAGCGCAGGTCTCTCATCATTCTCGAACTTTGGGTTCGAAAGTTTCTAAAGTTCGAAAGTCGTCATACGGTGGGGGTGTCATAGGGCAGCTCTCTCATCATTCTCGAACTTTTGGGTTCGAAAGTTTCGAAAGTTCGAAAGTCGTCATGCGTCGGGTGTGTCATAGGGCAGGTCTCTCATCATTCTCGAACTTTTGGGTTCGAAAGTTTTGCGAGGAAGACAGATCCGCTGTCCGGCTAAGCTCGCTGAGCATCAAACTGATCATCACATAAACAGTGTCTGGCCGAGGCTTTATGCTCTCGGAAACCCAGACAGTGAAGACTGTACTACTGTACTGTACTACTGTACAGTACAGTGCTAGGATGTCACGGACACGATACGGAAGCAGGGTCAGGCTAGGGGCTAGTCAGAGCCCATAATAACTAAGCCTAAACCCGAAGTCCAGCACACCACCCGTGGGTGTGACCGCCTAGCAAAGCAGGTACAGGATAATACAGCCACGAGATAACAAACAAACACCTAACATTCACTTCGGTGGAAACCGATCACTTCTAGCTGGGTGCCGGGGTCTTGACCCGGTCATCCCGCTACTGGGCTAAAGCTAATCAAGCTGCCAGGACAATCGAAGCAAACTCAGCCACTTTGAGGCTGGTCAGCATGGCTGAGTTCAGCGGTCGGGATGTAAGCACAGTTGAATCCCGAAGTGAATTGTAAGTTGTCTGTCACAGATTGAGCACCACCAGGCCCAAGCGGGCAAGGTGGATCCACAGCAGAATGTAAAGTAACTGAAGGCTGTAAAGACTCCAAAAACACCGACGCACCCAAACAAGCAGGATCCCACGGCGGTTTGAGCATTGAAGAGAAATGCAGAAGAACTCCATCACCTGGCGGCCAATCACGGACGTCTGCAGCACCAAGTGGTGCAATCGAAGCCGAGAGATCTCCAGTAAACCGACGGACGGCGGCTCCGGGCTCAACCAGGCCCCTGTCACCACCGCCCACGGCAACCAGAGATGCCGTAGCGCCGGCCAGTAGAGAGCAACAAAGCACCGAAGACATTAATGCACACCGGAGAAAGCTCGGCGGAGTCCGCGGACGGCACACCGGAGTGGCTACTGGCGATGCTCCCCCGTCAGAGCCATGCTCAAGAGTGCCGAAGGAGCCGAAAGCCACCCGCTGCCCGCCGTCAGAGTCATTGTCAGAGCCTTGGTCATTGTCAGAGACCTCGGAGCCAATGTCAGAAGCCTCAATCCTCATGCCAGCAAACAGCGGAGCCGGTGCAGAGTCGCCAAGCTGGAGTGACGGGACAGAGCCAGGCAAGCCGAGAGAGCCAGGGACAACCACTGGCGGGTCATGAGCCGCAGGCACACCACCAGCCACGAGTGCAGAGGGATGCCGAACCGCAGGCGGTGGCGGAATCGAGCCCCGTGCATCCGAGTGGAATGTGGCCAGACCAAACTGAGCCATGCCGTCATCGTCAGCCGCCGCATCCTGAGCGGAAGCCGCCGCATCCTGAAAGTGCCGCAGAGATGTGGGCTCAGCCGTCACAAAAGAATGTGCCGACAGCTCGCACACCTCTGGGCGACCCTCCATCGTGCAGAGCGACTCGAAGGCATGCTCATCCCCAGCGTCATAGAAACGCTGGAAACGAACAGCCAAGCAGTCAGTCTCATAGTCCTCAACTGCACCACAGTAGTGGGCAGACTGAGGACCGTGTGTCACACGTAGCAGATTCAGATCTGGCTCCGAACCCTAAACCCTAAACCCTAACGGCTATATTTCGAGCCGTTAGCTGGTTTGAACTTGAGTTGTGTGTTATCACTATTCCGGTGTTATCTTATCCGAGTATATAGCTTGCCCACAGTATACTCACAGGTAGTGGACCTCATCCACACTTTCCACTGATTGTTGGCCATGATTGGCTAAACACCCGCAGGTTGGGGCGCCAACGCCGGTGCCCGGCGCTAGACGCTCTAATGATCTGAGCGGGTTTGCGTTTTGAGACGAGGGAGTTGCTGTTGGATCGGAACGTTACGGATTGGACAGCGGCGATTGACACCGCAATTCTGGACGCGAAAAGGGACTGGTGATGTTGTGCCCCCTCCCCCAGTAGCCAGGCCGCCACGAGAGCGACCACGCTGAGTCCAATATTTCCGACATGGACCCTGACGCCTCTCTACACATTTGCTTTTTGCTCCGCTTGTTTTATCAGAGCTCACCGGGCGCCCTGGCGGGCGCTTCACGAGGGATTATCTGTGATGACTACACCTTCTACTCCTCCACCTGCTCCGGGACCTTCCGGTCCCCCACCGTTGCCATTTCCAGTGTCTAGGCGTATCCGCCTGGACACTATATTCAATATGGACCCTGGGGCGCATTACGCCAAGACCCCAGCGACGCCAGGATTAGCTATCACTGCGGCAGTGAGGAAGGCTATCCGGCAATGACGGAAGGAGGAATTCGAGTCCACCGTCGCCAAGAACGTCCTCTCCTCCGTTCTGGGCGCCAAGGACACGCGTTTCACCGCTGGCGAGAAGCACTCCGACCACGTCTGGCTTCACCTCGTGGAGGCCATCGAGAAGCACTTCGTCAACGAGAGCGACCAGTTCGCTGATCTCTTTCGTCTCACCGACCCCACCATCGAGTGCCCCGAGGACGCCAACGACTTGCTCTACGTTACGTTGGAGCACTTGATCAAGCCCGGGTCCGATGCCCGAGCTTGGTTAGACTCTTCTGGCCGGGAGTTTCCCAACGATGGCAAGCGTGCCTTGTCGGAAATATCCCGGCGACTGGACGACCAGACCGAGCCGCTCGACGCCTTGCAGCTCTTGATCGAGATCCGCTTCGAGGCGCGGAACGTCGACCCTGACTCGGGTATCCGCAAATTCAACGAGCTTGTGGCCGACGCCGCTCACCAGTTGGGCGTCCCCCTCAAGCCCGACGTGGTGAAGAAACACTTCTTGTCCGCCCTCGACAACGACTTCTTTGCGACGATGAAGGCCGAATATCGATGTGTGGATCAACGCCATGCCGTCGATATCCTCGACTTGCAAAGCCGACTTCGAGAAGAGTTCAAGCAAGGAGTTGACCAAGGCCAAGAAGAAAACCGCTAAGACCGTCCCCCTCGCCACCGCGTACTGCGAGCACGCCCGTGACCGCCGAGATGATCGCGAGAAGAAAAACAACTGCGGGGAATCCGCGTTGTTGGGCCTTGTGCAAGATTTCCACAAGGAGCTTGCCGCCGTTCGCCAAGAGATTAGCAACCTCAAGGGCGAACGCGGTCGTGACCAAGGAGAACACGACCGTCGCACTTTCTTCGAGAAGAACTTCGTCGACAAACGACATGACCGTGGACGTGGCCAACGTGGAAAAGGAAAAGGCAAAGGAAATTTCTACCGCGTTGGAGCCAAGAACAACGTGGACTCCGCCTTCCACGTTGCGACCGAGACTTTCGTGCCCGCGTGCATGATGCCTGAGTGCGTGGGGTGCTATCACGCCGCTAGTGACTTCCCCACGCTCTCAATGAACCTGTACAGCGCCGACGACGACACCGTTCGACGCTCCTACCTCGCCGAGTTCGTGACCGCCGAGGTGCAAGCGGCCTACGACGACGAAGACGACGCCGCCTTCGACGATATCTGCGAGCACTACGGCAAGGCGGAGGTCCACAAGGGACCTTCCGCCAACACCTTCCCCTCGGCCGCCGAACCTGGCCGTGAGCCTTCCCTTCGCCAACAGTACTGTGGGCTGAAGGAGCTCTCCGCTAGGAGATTCACCTATATCGACCCGCCTTTGGGCGCGCGTTCGGTGGTGTTGGAGGATGCCGACGACACCGTCGCTCCTCCCCGTGTGCACTTCGAGGAGAAGCTTAAGAAGATCGTGGAGGCCAAGACCGCCTTCCGCACCGCCTCGGTGGTGCATCACGACGACCGTGACCTTTGGCGAGATTGGGAGAGCCCCGTGTTGGACATGACGCCTACACAAGATTCGCACTTTGACGCCTTCACCGCTGAGGAAGGCGCTATCGGCGAGACCGTGACCGAGGATTGCGACGACGTGTTCGAGGATGCTGTGGCGGCAGAGGTGGTGTCTGATCTGCCGCCGGAGTCTTTCGTGGAGGACTTCGTCTATCGCCCTCCAGTTCGCTCTTCGGAGATTGACAAGTTCTACCCTCCGTACTACGAGAACAACAGCCTCGCCTACTTCGAGGACATTGCGGCTCCGCCGCAGCCACCGCCACCTCGCCAGAGGATTGGTGGTGGTGGTAGGGTTGGTTTACTTCACACCGCCCTATTCGCCACCTTCTTCTTCTCCGCCTTCATGTGCGTAATCGAGGAGTGCGACGCAACGGCTGTTGACGTGCAATTGGCACAGCCGTTGGCGTACGAGCATGCTTGCGGCTTTGCGACACCACCCGCACAGGGGTAGGTGGTGTCACAACACCCCTACGACGCCTTCGACGCCTTCCCTGAGGACTTCTACCAGGACCCGGGACCTGGCAACAACGAGATTGACGTCTACGACAATTCAGCTATCAGAATTCGCGCTTTTCGAGCCCTACGGGGGGAGATAGAATCTGAGATGCTCTACGACAGCTTTCCGCACGTAGCAGACTAGTGCCACAGGCACAGCTGCGTTAGCTAGATCAGATTGTGTTTAGCTTCGTGTTAGCTTAAGGGGACCGTCCGGGCAGATCTATATGCACCGGCCCCCCGCTTTGCTCTTTCTGCCTTATGGCATTTGTTGATTTGTTCACCGTTTAGGTAGTGACACCACTGCTCTTTCGACAGTGGTGGTGTGCTGGTATGGGGTACCCTAGCAGTATGCTTTGACCCCCTAGTAGTCTGACTGTCTCTAGTTACGTGTGTCACACGTAGCAGATTCAGATCTGGCTCCGAACCCTAAACCCTAAACCCTAAACCCTAACGGCTATATTTCGAGCCGTTAGCTGGTTTGAACTTGAGTTGTGTGTTATCACTATTCTGGTATTATCTTATCCGAGTATATAGCTTGCCCACAGTATACTCACACTGTATGCTTCATTTTGTTGCAATGCGCGGGCGTGCGCTTGTTGTGTTGTCTCCCTTATTTGTGTTGTTCTCACTCCCTATCCATGTACACCCGTCCTCCCTTAGTGTATGTCCCGCTCTTATATGTGTTGCGCGCGATGCGCGTTTCCCGATCTGCTTTGTACGTGCAATTGACATTCGTTGCGCTCACTTGTGCTCCGGCGCGTCTCGTGATCTTGTTGTATGTGCGTGTCCCGGTGTGTTCTCCTCTCCCGGTGTCCTGTGCGGTCCAATGCCTGCACCCCTCCTGGAGAAAACCCGCCCGTTTGTGGGCTGCATATGTTCAACATGTTTGTTGCATCTGTTGCACGCACGCATTTTTAGGTTGTAGTTGACTGCTTAAGCCCTCACAGGCATAGGCAGTCGACGCAGAATGGTAGGGCTTTTGGCATTGCCACGTCAGCAATGTCAACAGCCACCCTCCTGTGATAACCATAAAGATGCGGTTTTGTCTCAGACCGAAGTACCTGTAGCCAATGAAATCACTGGGTGAGGGAGGGGTCTGAGACAATGTCGTTTTTCTGTACTGCCTCGTCCTGTACCGTCCGACGTGGCAGTCGCGCGACAGGACATGGACAGTACAGACCCAGACCGGAGTTTAAGGGGGAAACTGTCGCTGTGACACTTGACGGTAATGCTGTTGATCCAGAGAGTTTCCTGATATGGATGACAAACCGGGGATCGCCTTTCGGAACCGCTCCCGTTGGGTAGGAGTGGCGAGAAAAGAAGCGGAAAAGAAGGCGAAAACCAGCAAGACACCTCGCCAGCGACGTGTCGGAGCCCTGAGTTGAAGACACACATTTTTTCCGGGCGGGCGGGTAGTGGAGAAAAAATTTGCAATGAAAAAGCAGGAGAAAGCGTAGAGTTCGTCAGCAGGTAGGAAAAGTGAATGATTTCATGTACTTTTCCGCTATTTAAAAGTGACACCTTGGGAACCGAGGGGACGGTTTCTAAGAAACTGGAGACGAACAGTCACGGAGATCTCCTCGACTTCCGTAGTCGTTCCGACTTCAGGAGACGATCTGCGGTCCTTGTCTCCTTGACGAGGTGTCATCGCCGCGGCGGGATATCTGGGGGACCAACAGTAATGCTGTTGATCCAGAGAGTTTCCCGATATGGATGACAAACCGGGGATCGCCTTTCGAAACCGCTCCCGTTGGGTATTAGAAAAGAAGCGGAAAAGAAGGCGAAAACCAGCAAGACACCTCCCCAACGCCGCCTCTCCGCGCAAGCCTAACCACAAACGCTCTTAGACGCTACTCATCCCAAACCTCAAGTCGAGCCAACAAAAGAATAAAAGACACGAGATTGATTAATGCATGGAAAGTTACACGAATACTCGAACAAAAGATTGTGCAGCATTCAGCTCAATGTAATCTCTAGCCAAAACCTTTTGAACCTGCCCTGAGGCTGAAAGGCCCAGAACTTGCCAGATTTTCATGTAATGCCTGGCTATTCTCTCGGTTTTCCAGTATGCTTGAACCATAACTTTCTGCAAATCCGATCCTTCCAGAAACAGTTAAATGGCTCCCGCAGTGCGGATGCTGAAGAAGGTCTCTCCCCTGAACAGACCTGCCTTTAGCAACCAGAATTTCAGATCCGTGTTCATCTGTTTGCGGGAAATAGGTGCGTCCTCGATGACCCCCGATCTGACCGGTCTGAAGAGGAAGCCATGTGACAGGTTCACCCCCAACATTTTTGCTGCTTTACCATAGTCCCCCAATGCCGAGATTGGGCATTTTGATTTGTCAACCAGTCTTCTAATACCGAAAATATGCTCGTCTCCTGATCTGAGAGTCTTACCCCGTTGATAATTGAAAAGGAAACCCGAGTTATCCGGGAATCGGATAATACCTTCCACTCGAGATGCCCCCAATTCTGTTGGTCTCTTAAGGGCATAAAAGTCCATGAGGATCATGGATTTGATTCTGAGAATCAGGAACAAAGTAATCCAGTCCTTTTGTGAAATAGCAACGTTGGCTTCACGATTCAGAATGATTAATACCTGGTCGGTGCTGCAACTGAAAAGTGGTGACGCTTGGTTTGGTGTGATGCGAGCCTGTAATTGCTCATTTCGAATCATCGTTCTCGTACACTTTCACTGCTCGCCCTGCGCATGGGTTGTCAGATCGCAGCCTCCCCATATCGTGGAATGCACTGGAGAGCCTGCCGATTAACGAATTTACCGAGCTTGCAGCTTGCCTGAGAGGACATCTGCACAAACCTGTCTTTGGGCAGGTGGGATCGAATGGACCACTGCTTTTTCGAACTGCTCCAAATAAGCAAGGTACATGACAATGTGATGTTGGTTGCAGGTATCGAGTGATGCTTGAGGAGTCATGAGGCTTAGGAACTCTCCTAGCGATCTCAGATTTCGAAGCTTGGATGATTGATAAAGATCTTGTGTGTGCCAGGGGCACGACGACAGATGCTCGGAGATATGTTTTCGATTGAACGTGCAAAGGTACACAATTCGGATTTTTATAATATACTGGATCAGGGCCAGATTGAGGTACAAACGATAATTCGGTTCCGAGTTCTGAAGGCTAAACACTTCTCAAGTGCTCTACTTATTCACTCGTCACTCAGG